>JASSUY010004945.1:7992-30401 GCA_032466535.1 Forpus xanthops
GAGGCTGGTAAAGCTCATCTTAACTCAGATTTTTCCATCAGCAGGAGTGAATTCAGCAGGAAACAAAACAGCATCAATACTCTGAATGCTTTGCAAATGGTCTTTCCTGTCATACATTTTTAGGAGATGCTTAGGGCTCAGTAGCACTGTTATAATCTCCATGGTCTCCGAAGTCTTTAATTAAAACCAAATACCTGCTGTGCCTAGCAGATGAATGAAAAATAGTTTGTTAAATGGCTGTGGTAGAAATTTTAAAGACCACACAAGTGAGAACATAGGTGACATATGGTTTCTGATGATTTTTCCCACTTCCTAGAGTTTCCAGACATCCATGACTGTCTCTAGATTACAAACTTGATAAATATTTTTAAAAGCAAGGAGATAAATTACTTATTCTGACCCTTTTGCTTTTGTTTCTGAATTAAGGTAAGCATTGACTAGTTAATATTTAACTAAGGTGGAGGCTAACTTTTTACTCCTAAGGTCTGAGAATACAGCAGTATTCTTGCTTCATCCAAGAAAGCTGTGGTTGAAACTATGGAGGGCTGCTGCTTCCAAACCAGGAGAATACATAGAGATTGAGGACAAATATTTCCTGCTCATGAGGAGTAAAGGATGCTGCAAGAAACAAAACCAAACCAAAAACTGAAGAGGACACATGCTACTTTTCCTGAAGTAAGAGATAGTCCATGCCCGAGCCTGCATTTTCCATGAGAAGCAGTGCTGTTGCGAGGTGATGCTTGCAAGAGAACCAAGTGCATATGAAAGCACTTCAAGTTTCAGATCAAAGACAGCAGGGAAGGGGAAAAAAATAAAATAACACACTGCCAGCTTGACTTAAGACATGAAACTGGGACATCAGACTATTGTAATAAGTGACACAGTAAGAAATGTTCTGTCCTTGGGAAAGATATAAATGTAACTGCAACCACCATTAAGCTTTACATGAGAGATTGCAATTTATATAGTCAGTTTATAGCCTGTAACATTCATTAAGACTTACTGGAAAGCTAATAACTTATAGCTAACAACTTATAGTCAGCTCATAATCAAATCATCCTTAGAGAAACAGTACTATAGACAGCAAGGATTTACAGTTAGTTTGTATGGGTGTCTTCAAAAAGAAATAAATTAATTCTAACAGTAATGCAAATTACTCTCTCTGTATTTAAATCTAGCAGTCCATGGGTGCTAGAAGTGCCTCAGATCCATATAGGCTCTCAAGGCCTTCCCTAAATCTCACTGTTCCTCACCGAATCAGAGAGCTTTTCCTACCCAGCTGGAAGGATCCAGACTCTGAGAAAAGGGAAAACTCCATACTGAGCTATCAGTGATTATAAACACCTAGTCATTTTTTTTCCACAACTTCCCTGTAACAGCGTTTCACCACCATCAAACAAGACATTGATCTTACCAACGACATCAGACTTGCAAAGCACCCACATGTCCCTCAGAGCAACTGGGACGTCTCTTATAGACATGGCAAACTCCATCGGCACCACATCAGCCATACACACTATACATGTGCCCGAGTTAACAAAACAATCAGTAAAAATAAATTAGAAGAAATACGTCAGATGGGGATCAGCTAACGAAGCTGTGCTCAGAAACCTGTCTACAGAAATCAAGGACTTCGCCTGTTTCTGATGCTGCCTCTGTCCTTACTTGGTGCTGTTCTGCGCACTCCTGCTTTATCCAGGTGTCCAGATCTTTCATGTGAGCATTCATGGTAAATTATAAGCCATTTGCATCCCTGAAGAGAATAGCAGTTATGAACTCGCCTGCACACAGCAGCATAAAAAAGATGAAAATGCAAATAATGTAAATGGCTTGCATGTGTTATCTCATCAGTCCTTGTAAGAAGAGAGGATGGGGAAGAAACAATCTAGCTGGGGGTACGTGTCAGGATGTGTCTACACCCAGGTTCAGTGAGATGATGCAGTGGAGGTCCATGCTCTTGGGAGTTCCTCAGGAGAGCAGCTAGTGCCAGGAACTGCCCAGGGTAGGCTGGGTGACTGCAGCGGTGTGCCACCCACCTCCTGGAGACAGCACCAGCAAGACAGCTCTGCAATAGAGAATAAAACCACACCAACACAGTCTGGGCTTCATCTTTAAACCCTACCTGAAGCACCAACAAGTCCTCAGTGTGCTATATAGCAGACAAGGCATGCAGCCACCAGTGCTGATGCCTCCATGAAGGGCTGTGAGACCATACAGCCGGTGCTGGCATTGGTTTGGGCATTTCTGCATCGGTGCTGGCATTGGTTTGGGCATTTCTGCATCTGATCCTCTGTGATTTACCGCGTAGCACTGCCTGGGTTCTGGCTAAGATGTGCTGTGTAATGGTTCTCCACCTTGGCAAACCATTGGCCAGGCAGGTGAGAAAGAACAGACAAATACCTCAGTGGTCAAAGACAAAAGGACAGTGTGGGTTCAGAAAGCAAGAACACTTTGTAAAATTAATGATTTAAAGCCAAATGAAGTCCAAGCAACCTAAATAAAGTTCTGCCCATGAGTTACGAGAAATGCAACAGGCAAGCAGCGAATTAATAAAGCTGATCTCAGAAAAGGGATTTCAAGCTGCCAACATGTTTTTAAAACATACGATTTCAACTGATTTTCTCCATTTTCCATCACACTATTGAAAAATGGTGAGACAAGTCAGCTAGAAATTATACCATAAGGTACAGTTCACCTAATAAAGAAGCCGGAACCTGAGTGAGAAGCAGCCAAACACAGAGGCAATATTGGACCTGGGACATCAGAGAACTAATGGAAAATGAAACATCTGACTGTGCCTTTTCAACTTTTCAGTCAATTCAGCAGACCTAGAGTTTAACTGGATGGACATAACTATTATATTGGACATATTATACCATATAATTGATGTAAAAGCAAATGCAATTATACTAGCATTTCTTTGTTTCATTTTGTGTTGTCCTTCCATGCAAAATTATCCTCAGTTTTGTGGCAAAATGGAACAGCACTGAATTTGTAAGATGACATAATTTTTTTTTATTTTATACCAACCTTGTACGTAGTGTACATTCACAAGACTCGCATGCAGTGAAGTGAGGTCAAAGAAACCAGCCAAGAAAGTCAGAGAATAGGCAAAGAGTCCTGCCATATTATCAAAATGGCTTAAGAACCGACGAAGGGCAGAGGAAGTGTGTGTGGGGGAGGGTCAGAAAACAAGCTACTTAAAATCCTTGTTTGCACAGATAATTTAAATCCAAATTGCTGGCTTCCGTCTGTGCTTCTGACTTCTGAGGTTTTTCCATGCTCAATGATTAGCTGCCAGTGAGGCAGTTGTATCTATTCATAACTCAATAACTCAGAACAGTCTACAAGACAGGAGTCATGTTGCTAAAAAATGTCTTCAGTCTTTCCCTGCTCTTGCTAATTCCAAAGCTTGTTGGATAATTCAGAGAGATTATGTTGCTAATCAAACACAAGCAATAGGAGAAGGGACACGGCTGTTTTGTGCCTTGGATGATGGGCAGGATCGTATCCTTAAAATCAAAGTTCACAATTCAACAAAATACATGACTGTCAAAGCAATCCTGAGTCTTGCTACAACAAAGCCAGTGATGCAGTGTGGATAAAAGGTCAAGGTCTCAGAGGAGTTTAATTAATTTAAACTGACTGTTATTCCACCTAAATACTGGAGTTGTAGCAATGCTCATGAGTTTGGCTGCACTATTCAAGAAAAGTACATTGTCCAAGGATGAAGTGTGGTTTCAAAGAAGATTTTAGGTTACATCTCCAACTTATTCCCTTTCTCACATTTCCCTCTTTTATTACCTCTCTTTCTTGCCATGTTTTTTTGTCACTCTGTACTGTACCAATATCACCAAACAGAAGCCAACAGTGGAGATGAACCACAATAAAAGATGCAATAAAGAAAGTGGCATATTGAAAAGAGATGCACAATTGTGACAATTAAGTGAATAACTTACTGTTGATCACAGTTCTAACTGAAATGCAAATTTTGATTGAAAAGAAACAAAAATTGATGTTTCTCTCTGCTTTTGCTCTTAAAAACAGAATACTGAAATAATTTAGTGTTGAAGACAAGATCCAAAGGAGAAGGTCCAAAACACTCAACCTTGAAAAGAGGAAGTGGTGATGATGGGGAAAGATGCTTCTCCCCCTTTCACAGCAGAACCCTTTCTCTCTTTATGTGTGCTCTCTGAGGACCTAATTTCCATACTGTGAGGTGCATTGAGTTGGATCTGGGGAGGAGTTAGGATGTGGATGGAGAAACTTTCATCCTCTTCTGCTGATTTTGTGTTCTTTTATGCATATGGTACTTAGAATTCTAAAGTGACAGAAGTGCTAGGGCGTGCTCAACCTCCCTCTATCACTGCTGTTCTAACAATGCTGGATGCACTCCATGACCATGTCTTTCCTAAAATGAAGGCATGAATCTTTTGATTGCCTTATATCTAGCTCTTTATTTCATTATCCTGAATCCTTCTTCTATATTTCAGGCTGATTAATAAAGAACTACAGCATTCAAACAACCCTCTCCTCTGGAAAGTAACATTCCCACATCAAGAGTACATGTTCTTACCACAGTAAACATACATTTTTACTAGCCACAAAAATGATTCAGAGGGGAAAAATATAACCTTGTTTTAAAAGATTTAATGGGACCTCATTTCTGGATTCTTATAAATTGTTTAGATTAGCACAAGCATAAATACTGCAGCTGAGGAAAAATTTAAGATCTCTAACTTAATCTTTGAAGACCCTTAATTCTGTTAAAAAGCTGCTTCTGCTGTGTGCCATGTAAGGATTTGTTAGGTGTATTAAAAACCAAAACTTTCTTTTGGTAATATTTTAAGTATTTCAGGACAGTGAATATTCCTTCTTGTACAAGTGTAAAGTGCTTAACATGAAGCAGATACTACCTCACAGCTAATAAAAATCCTTCCTGTAGGTCAACTGCAAAAAAACCCCAAACAAACCAAACCCAAGTCCCTCCTTCTGGATAACTTCTATAATTTCAACATACTGCACGTAAGCAGTAGCACTGTGCTGTCAGCTTCTTGAGCAAAGCAGCCCATGGAATAGTGAAAAGGACTTTGTGTCTGGGTTGAGGAAGCGCCATGCTCTGTCCAATACCCTTCCATTTTACTTGACATTTTTAGACAATCTAAAGTTATTGACCTAATTAATGCATGCGACATATCAGCCATGAAGTAGGTTCTTGATAACACACTCATTAACATACACTTCTCAAAGAGTAAGAAAAAAAGATTCTCTGCCTATTCAGTGGTTTGTTTTATTTTGTTTTGTTTTGTTTTCCCAGAAAACCAGCACAGAAATTTTGTGGATCTTATTTATTTATTTTTTAGTCTTTTTTTTTTAATCACGTTTGAATTTTGTATTCTGTTTTCTGCAGAAAGTGGCACCACTAAATACAGTTGTGTTTTCAGTAAAGTTCCCCTCACAGTCACATACTAAAACTTCAAAACTAAACAGCAATGAATCTTAACCTTTTTTTCAAACCACCATTGTCTCACTGTAAAGAAAAAGTAAAGAAAACATGGGACATTTTCCTGCCTGAAAATCTAGGTGCTAAACCTGAACTATGAAAATGCCAGTTACACCAGTCTGGGGATGCAAATAACTTGGCATCTGACCCTGACCCTTTTATTCTACCCTATTTCTAAATTTGCTATATTTTCAGGAGCTCACAGATGTCAGACATCAGTTTCCCCCATCAAACAATAATGAAGTCACAGGGCTGATAACTCTGTAGCGACAGACCCCAAATTTCTGCATCATGCTGGAACTTGACTTCCTCAATAACACAACACACATAGGCAAAGGTGGGGTACCTAGAATATGGCAGTTTAGAGAAGCAATCAAATTGAAGAGTGGTAAAACACTTGAGTTTGGTTAGGGTGGAGAGACTGGGCCTTTGCCACTGCTGTTGTTAACTGTCCTGGCTGCACTGAGACAGCTCAAGCAGACCACTGACCTGCAGGCATGGATGGCCAGGACTCTCCTTTCTAGTAAAGCACATGGAAAAAAAATGCCCCTCTGTTATTATGATGTTATTAAAAGTGTATTTACTTTCTGGAGAACAGATACATAGAAATCTAGATGATTAAACCAAAAGAAGCACCACCAGCAGCATAACCAGCAGGTTGAGGGAGGGGATTTTCCCCCTCTGCTCTTGTGAGACCCCCCTAAAGTACTGCATCCAGCTCTGGGGACCCCAGTATAAGAAGAATGTAGACCTATTGAAGCAAGTCCAGAAGAGGCCACAGGGATGCTCAGAGGGCTGCAGCACCTCTCCTATGAAGACATGATGAAGGGTCTGGGCTTTTTCAGCCTGGAGAAGAGAAGGCTTTGGGAACACCTTAGAACAGCCTTCCAGTACCTAAAGAGTCTACAAGAAAGCTGGAGAGGGGCTTCTGACAAAGGCATGTAGGGATATGACAAGCAGTAATAGCTTTAAATTAGCAGAAGGGAGACTTAGATCAGATATTAGTAAGCTCTTTCCTGTGAGGGTCATGAAATCCTGGCACGGGTTGCCCAGAGAAGCTGCGGCTGCCCCATTGCTGACAGCATTCAAGGCCAGGTTGGAGGGGGCTTTGAGTAACCTGGTCTAGTGGAAAGTGTCCCTGACTGTGGCGGGGGGCTGGAGCTGAATGGCCTTTAAGGTCCCTTCCAGCCTAAACATTCTAAGATTCTGTGACAACTGGACATGATTGTTTCAGTGGAATCCTCAAGTGAACACTAACATGGGCAGTGACACAATCCCTACAGTGGATCCCTACAGCTCAGCCACCTCACAAGAGGTACAAAATGTTGTGTGGGTATCTCCAAACCAGTGTCATGCCAGTTTCTTCCAGGAAGTACCAATCAGGAAGAACAGCTGGGCTGCACTACCTGGCATCGCTGGATAGCTTCACTTCCTGGCACGGCTGGGCACTTGCATATCCTGCTGAAATCAAAAGGCTGTGCACTTGCTGACAACCACAAAAATAAAGCAACTGGTCTTGTTAGTTGGGGGGGGGGGGTGAATGACAAAAGAGAGGAAAAAAAAAAGACACTGTTCTCCCCTTTTGCATGGCCTCAAAGCAATTTTCCAAAACAGACATCACTGTAATAGCACCTTAGCATCTTTGTTCAGGCTGTAAATAAGCAGTAAGGAGATGAAAATTCAGTCTGAGTAGTGTTACTGAGAGCCTCAGTAACACTACCCAAGAGGAGACAATAAAAAGCAAAGGAAATCGGACCTCAGCCTCAGCCTTGCACTCCAGCAGATTTCAAAAGGATAACCATCAGAAAATTGGACATTAAAGAAAAGCATCTGATTGCCTGCTGACAGACAGGAATGCACTGCTGAATGACCCAGGGCCTAAATACTAGAAGTATCTCAGCAGCTCAGGAAAATGTCATAGCTAATCTTAAGGCAGATGAAGTATCTAAAAGCAGTAAGTAGGTTAGTGCTCCATGGTCTGAAGCCAGCAGCCAGTTACAAATGATCCACACAAATTCAGGCAGAGTCCGAGCAACACCTTCATTTCAGAAATGAAACACATTTCAGAAATGAAGCACATTTCAGAAATGAAACTCAGACAACACATATATGCTCCAAGACAGATTGGATATTAAGGAGTAATACTGAAGTGGGATTTTTTAAAGTAATCTTCATGGCAGGATAAAGAATTGGAAAAATAAATTATCTATGTAATGTTCAAAGAAGGTAAAACAGAAGATTTGGGGTCAGAGAGCAGATGGAGCACAGACTTGCAATGGGACACAGAAGGACAGGAGAATACAAGTACCTGACAGTGCAGGTCAGCTATTTTTAAGAGATTTTTTCTGTACATTGTTGGCATATTTGTGGATATATTCTTTGACCTCATGGGACTTTTTCTTTCCATGCTCTGAAAACAGTGCGAGCCATGTGGGGAGAACAGAGTGGAGAAGGGATAGAATGAGGTGGGCTAGAGTGGGGAGGCAAGAGAATGATCTCTTGCAGTCCCCATCTCTTTTTCATCCTTCTGTCTCACTTGTTCAGGTACTAAACCTGATCTTCTTTTATGACAAGGTGACCCACCTAATGGATGAAGGAAAGGCTGTGGATGTTGACTACCTGGATTTTAGTAAATTGACACCATTTCCCACAGCATTCTCCTGGAGAAACTGCTATTCTGTTCTTTATGCTATTCTATTCACTATTCTATGCTATTCACTATGCTATGCTAACCTAAGCTAAAATATGTTCCTCTTAATGTGGCAGCACCCTAGTGAATACCCACTCTGTCACTATGCACTGGCCTTCAGCAGTGGTCCCAGCTCAGAAACATGCCTTTTTCTGCATGAAGATGATAAAATGCCAAAACCACAAACTCAGTATTAAAAAAATAGATGAAATAAACAGGAATAATAACACTGAAGAATGGATCTTTAGATTAAAAATTAATGGCCACCAGCTCATGGGCACGAGCACGTTGCTGCAGGGCTCCCGCATACCAGTGTGGGTATTTGCTCAAACTGAGAGGATGCAAAGGATGCATGCAAAAAGGCACTGGGGAGATATCACAGTATTAGAGAAGCAGAGAGCATAAACAGAGAAGATTTTGATTAAAAAAACCCACAAAAAACAAACCAGCAACCCTCAAGCCCTCTGGTGCTGACTCTACACAACAAATTTTGAATTCACCAAAGTAGATCTGTTTTCTTTAGACTTACGTCAAACCAGGGTTTTACCCTGCCAAAAATATCGACAGTAAACAGTTTGGAGGAAAAATGTAACATATTAAAAGAAAAGATAAATATTTATAAAGAACAAAGCAAATATAATTCCTTAATACTCACTGAGGGAAATGTGCATAAGAGAAACAGAAGTGTTTCTATTAAGGAGAATGTTTGATTTATTCTATGAAAAGAAAATGTCTGTATTTCCAGCACAGCAGCCTTTCCAATATAACCTTTCTAAAATATCAGCAGCTGTCCCTAACCTGCCCCAGTAACATGCCTGTGACTGCTAATTACCATTCTGCTCTGATTTTTAAAATTAAAGGGACAGTACGAGTTGAATCACACACATTTTTCTCCCAACCAAATGGTATTTAGTATTGCTAATATAGAAACATTTCTCAATGTACAATGAAAAAAGAAAAAAATGGAAAATATTTTTCCATATTTCATTTTTCACTGGCACCTTGTGTTAAATGAGCTAGGACAGCTAGCTATGCAGTCAATGTCCCTGTATATTTATTGAGTACATCAGCAGGAGAGAGAAGAACACAGCTCAAGCCTGAAAAATTCAACTGGAAATGTTCCTATTAATGAAAGAAGATGAGGGACAGGCTTTAATATATGAAATTATTGTAATCTGGCTCTTGAGCCTGATTAGAGTTTGAGTTGATGCCTTCCTTGAAGTAGATGCCTTCCTTTAAGTAACAACCAAGCTTCAATCGATGGTTTCAGGGATTGGGTATTTTCATCATGGAGGATGCAGGGAACAGAGCAGGAATCCTGCCACCTTCCAGCCTGGAAAGATATGAAGCCTATTTGACAACACTGACCCTTTTCATATAGACAAAGTGACATAATTTCCTCTGAAGTCTCTACGGAAAGAGCCAAGGAGCTCCCCTGCACTGCTCCTAATGAAGTCTGGACTACAGGAACACAGCCACTGTCATCAGAGAGGGTAGGGAAGGTTTTGATCACCAGCTGGTGGTTGTCAGCTAGCAAGGCTCATACCCTAACTAAAGTAACAGCAGGAAGGATCTCCAGACAAAGAATTGGAGCATAAAATCATATTATTACTCCCCTCCTGCATGTGCTTGAAGGTTCAGAGGTTTGTTTGGCAGAGCTCTTCTTTCAGTGGGGGGAGGACAGCACTATTACAGCAGTACCTGATAGTGTGGTGGTGTTAGGAAAAATACTGAGGTTCTGCTTGCTTCAGATTTGGGTTATAGTTTTGCTTAGAAATGAGCATTAAAGTAACGGGCACACATCTCTGGTCAAAATCTTACTTTTCTGATATTTCTCCCAGAGCCTGTTTTTTCCCCTAAGTACAGGCCCCTTAAAGTATACGAAGAGTTGGTGCTACAGGAAGGAAAGAATAGTCTCTTACAGCTTTCAAACTTATCAAAGTAATGAAAATATTAACTTAAACTGGGCTAGTATACATGTCATTGAGAGAAAAAAAAAAAAAGGGAATGATTGTTTTCAACTCCCCAGTTAATATTTCAATACTATAGGAAGACTATTCCTGAAATATTTTAGAAAGGTAGATTAATTTTGATTCCTATGTTTCTACTTCCTCATTTGCCAATGAGCTTTCATAATGTGTCCATGTCATTGTACCCATCCAAGAGCCATTACAAAAAAATGGAACCAGTCAACTAAAATTCACACCAATAATCCAAAGCACAAAACAACTGCTAGCAGTTATGGACTAGAACAACAAGGAGGGAAAAATGGTTTAGGAAAAAAAAAAACAAGTAGCTATTTTAAGCAAAGGTTCACGAATGCCCAACATCCTTTGGCCACTCTAGACTATCCAGCTGCAATGACTCCAGTGTCACACCAGCTACAGGTTCCTGTAAACTGGAGAGGAAAACTGCTGAATTCAAAGCATTTATAGTGAAATACAACCCATGGCTCCTGAGTGTCTCTCTAGTAGTCCGGACACTGGTCAATCTATCCGTGATGAGCAACCTTGCAGTGAGGAACAGAACTGACATTAGAGTCATTGCCACTTCTTCTAGTCAACACACATCCAATTCATCTTGTGAGAACTGCACTGATTTACTTACTTGTGAAATTGCCTTCATGCTGGCAAAAAAAAACCCGAAATGATGTAGAGTGAAAACAATGGCAAAAAAAATGCTGATTGTCCAGGTAAAAGAGTATAACCAATCTGCTCTGAAACAAGTTTTCTAAAATATGGCATTTGCTTGTTGCTTTACATTAGTCTCACAGTGTTCTTAAGGGGAAAAAAAAAAATGGGAAGCCAGAAACAATACACACTTCATTCCCTCAGTCCAGTGTAAAAACCTTCCCTAATAAAAAAAGGATTAACAAAGCTATAAAACATTAAGTGGCAGAACACTGTTTAATTCAGCTAACAGGGACATGGAGAAGAACCCAATACTCTGCAATTTCAGGTGTCTGCAGTTTATTTTAAGATGATTTCCTTGTGGCAAAAGCATCCCAACTTTCATGACAGGCTGCACTGTAATTCTGACACAATTTCAGCTCAATGCTGCACAGAGCAGAGTGCTACTGTGTATGGTGCCAAGGGCAAAGAAGAAACACTAAGGAACACAAACAGAATAAGTTTCCAGCAAGGAAATTTCTTCAAGGCTACATGCGGAATCACACAGCTCCAACCAAGGATGGATGCTGTTATCGTTTAGAAGGGAATGATGGCCTGCATCAGGGGAGTGTCCAGCAGGTCAAAGGAGGTGATCCTGCCCCTCTACTCTGCTCTCGTGAGACGTCACTTGGAGTATTGCGTGCAGTTCTGGTGTTCGCAACATAAAAAGGATATGGAACTGTTGGAACAAGTCCAGAGGAAGGCCATGAGGATGATCGTGGACTGGAGCACCTCCAGTATGAAGACAGGCTGAGAAAGTTTGGGCAGCCTGGAGAAGAGAAGGCTGCGTGGAGACATCATAGCAGCCTTGCAGTATCTGAAGGGGGCCTATAGGGATGCTGGGGATGGACTCTTCATTTAGGGACTGTAGTGAGAGGACATGGGGTAATGGGTTCAAACCTAAACAGGGAAAGTTTAGGTTGGATGTGAGGAGGAAGTTCTTTACTGTGAGGATGGTGGAGCACTGGAACAGGTTGCCCTGGGAAGTTGTGAATGCTCAATCCCTGTCAGTGTGGAAGGCTGGACTGGACAAAGCCTTGTGTGGCATGGTTTAGCGTGAGGTGTCCCTGCCCATGGCAGGGTGGTTGGAACTAGATGATCTTAAGGTCCTTTCCAATCCTAACTATTCTATGATTCAATTTTTCAATGTTTCAGTGTTAAGATCCTCAGATTGTCACTCTCTTAGGCATGGGAGAGAGAAAGGCAGATGATGGGAGATCCTTGGAAGCCTGAGCAGACATCCCCAGCTACACTGTATATACAGGCAGATATGTGCATGAACACCAGTTTGCTTTGCTCTGTTTTCAATTCAGTAACATCAGTGAAGTTCTGAAGAAAAGCTATCGTTATGATCATAGCTAACAATTATAACCTACATAATTATAAGTTGATTGGCTTGATGTTGCTCTTAGCCATAAGCACTGAAAGTGTGACAGAAGACTTGATAAATAAATAATTAAAGATTGGCTTGTTAATTAATGCAATATTTCATGCAAAAAAAAAAACTCCACAAAGCATTACAACACAAAATCAATACTCAAAACCATCTCTGCTCAATGATGGGATCAAAGTCAGATGGTAGAAGTAACTACATCAACATAATGCCATTAGTAGCTTTGTTTTACTTCTAACTAGTGTTATGATCCCTAATTTAAATAATATCTCACAAATTACATAGCATTGTCAAACTAGCACCATAAACCACAACAGATTTCACAATGTGATTTAAGCAAGGAATCATGGAAGAATGGCTGGGAGGTTGGAACTAGCTGATCTTTAAGGTCCCTTCCAATCCAAGCCATTCTATGATTCTGTGATGTATATCTGACCCTTTCAAATATTCTGACTAAAAAAATGCAAGAATTTATTGTGGATGAAATAAAATAATGTTTTTTATCAGTAAAAAATCTCTTTGGACAGCACCTTCTGTGAGAAATTCAGCCTGAGGCAGCCACCAGCATAGCACATTTCAGCAGAGGCAGCTAAAGCCTGACAAAGTCAGAAGCCTTAAGGTAAAGTATTATGCCAAGACTTGTCAGGTAAACTTGATTATGAGTAATCATAATCCTAAATAGCACCCCAGGTGCACAGAATATTGCTACATAACCCCTGCTGCAGCACCAGACCTTCTGACAGTAAAGCAAGGTCTTGCACACTGGGAACCTAGAAAATCCAGAATTCAAAATTCCCTGCCTTGAGGAAGGCCAAGTTGGTATATAAAAGGTGTCCTCAGGGTGGTCTGGGCTGCAAGGAGCCAGGACAAGATCCAAGGAGGGCTCAGGTCTGTCTATCAAGTAGCACACAGCACCAACCCTTGGGGAGAAGGGACCCTCCCTGCACAAACCCAACCTCTTTCTTCATCACTCAAATTCTTCCTCTTCCTTCATGCAGGCTTCTCAATAGTTAGTGCCATTCATGATGCTTGCAACTATTTTTTTTTATTTGATTCCAACCACGGCACAGTTTTAATACCACACTCTCTGACATGTACTTTTTGTTGCTCTTTGGATATGATATGCACTATCACCCACTGAATAAAATCTAGACAATGAAGCTGTGAGTAGCATGACTTCAACTTTGCTTTCCCACAAATACAATTTTTATTGCCTATATATTATTTATTTTTAAGACAGCAGCAGGTTAAATCTGCCTCAGATTGGCCCACCTGATATAAATTGTATAAACCTCGTTTTCAGCATGTGAGGTATTTTGCTTTCGTCTTCTCAGATCTGGCTCAAAACACATATGTAGTAAAAACAAGTTTTGCAATATCTAGGGCTGGTATAAATCCTTCCATTCAGGTTGCTTTTAATACTGTACTGAAAACCTTTCTCTTAGCATACCAATGCTTCTCTGCAGCCCCTGCAATGTGAGCATTGCAGTACACTGCTACTACATAAAAGCCTAGAGATAAAACAGACTAAAAATAGGCTGTAACAACTCCCATTATTCCACCCAAAAGAAATGCTCTCCACTGCCTCCAGATTCCTGCCACTGGGTTATTTATTTGGCTTTTTTCCTCCATGTGTGTATCTAAGAAGTGACCTATTTCTTTCCTGTATTCACATTCCTGGTGAAATGTAAGCCTCCTTTTTAAACACTTTGTCATTTTTCTTCTACACGTTTTCAGTTCCCCAGTGCTTTAACTTCATCTATCCTGATGAGACCTGGGACCGCAGTACAGCTCCTGCCCTTTCCTGAGAGCAGTTTCAACTCCATGTGACAAATAATGTGTTTACTAAACACGTTGGTTTTAACCTTAAAAGACTCAAGAAAGCATAAAAGCCAAATTGTTACTTCCAGCATCCCAGACCCAACCACACAGCATAAATTCGCATAATGCTATAAATTAAAAATGAGCAAGGTGCACAAAGGGATGTGAGACAAAGTGCATCATAAAACAATTTTAGTACTAATTTTCACTTACGTGACTTGCTTTGGCATGGTAATAAATCACAAAAAGCCACTCAGATTGCCCCCATCTTGGCAAAATAATTGCCTGAGAATAGGTTTCCACAGTCTCAGGTCCAAAGCGTGATGAACAGTAAATTGAACTGCATTTACTCATTTCAGGAAAAATACTGTTTCCCTGGTTTCCTTCAGAGCCACCTTTTGAATTAAAATCCAAAGATTTGGAGAAGTCGGTGGCTATGAAAATACCTCTACGGAGGCTCTGAATGGTGTCAGGCAAAGGCTTGATTACTTTTTGAAGGAAGCAGAGCCATCGGTCACTGGGGTGCTCGCTGAGCTTCCTCCACATCTAGGCCATACACTGCTGGCCCAATGGAATCCCTGCCAATGATATGACATTCAACTAAGTCTAAAAGAGAAAAGAAAAAAAAAAAAACCAAAAAATCCCCCAACAAATCCAAAATAAAACATCCACATGAAGGAGGCTCATGTTTTTTCCTATCAAACAAAATTTTACTTAAAAACACTACGGAGCTTTAACAAAATGCTTCCTTCATTCAAAGGGCAGATGTGTATGAAGGGTCTCTCCCTGAAGCTTCTCCATTAAATCCATGTTCTTTTTTGCTAGTAGCAGTTAAGCTGATAATAATGCCCATTTTCATAATCAATGGCAGGATTCAGTCAGCTGCAAGGCTGCCAGCACCTCCAAAAGCAAAACCTTGCTTAGATCTGATTGTAGCTGGAGCCAAGTCACTGTATAAGAATAAAATCCCAACCACAATGTGGGATCTTTCCTTTTCAGACAACTCTCCTCTACATATTCTGAATTTATTGTTCGTTGGTTTCTTTTCTCATAATTCCTTTTCAAGTAGCTGATGGGAGGGATTTTGAGCTAAAATAGGGCTTTTGTTCTGACATGCTTCCAGGAGACTGGGGCTTCTTGTGCTGACATCCCCTATAGCTGGTGCAGAGGAACAGGTGTTCCTGACCCACCACAGACCTTGGGAGAGATGGTTCACTCAACAGGGATGCTTATTTTCCCTCCAGTGATTCCAAAAAGTGCCTGGACAACCAGCCTAGAGGGATGGGGAGCCTATGTCTGATGTGACTCCAGCAAAGAAAGGACCTCAGCTCGGACACAACCTCTAATGCAGGCACAGGGTGTTTGTTGCAGGATCAGGCAGCTGAGTCTTCCAGGCCAGGCAACTAATTTCCAAGAGCTGAAGAATCAAATTACATGACTAAACACCCAGTTTAACATTTAGAGCCAAGACACTAAAGATAATAGACATACAAAGTTTGTCTCAATCCAGTGCATTCATTGTACAACATGGGTATATCATGGCAGGGGCTGCACATCCTCTCCAAGTCTGTGATCTTGGGTATGAATTTCACAAAGCTCTTTGCTGCTTGAGAAAAGGAACAAATCTCAACACCCTACTGTACCTGGGTTGCTTGAAGTTGCTTGAGACTCTGGTCTGCCTATCCTGGTCTCTCAGCTCACTGAGTATACCAAAAGAGAAGAAAAAATTCAAGCATGATTGCAAACTTCAAATAGAAGAGATTTTCTGCCTAATGACTTTCTCAGGCCTTTCTCAAAAGCATACTGACAGATGCCTTCAGAGAAGGGAGTTTTTACATTTTGCATGTAAAACTATCCTCAAACCAATGAAATAAGTTGTATCTCTTATTTTGTTAGCAACCTTCCTAGAATCAAAACCAGATGCCTTAAACCATGATTCTACCTCATAGGATGTATGGCTTTGGTAATTTGTTTTAAAGCAGAAGTAGCACTGCCCAATAACACATGCACTTGCAGTATGCTCAGCCCATCATCTTGGTGCACCGAGACAGAGCCAAGCCTACCTGTCACAAGGAAGCTGCATCGGCCAGCACCAGCCTCATTGATGATGTTGCAGTTGTAGATGCCGTAACTGTCACGGGAGAGGCTGCTGACAGTGTACTCTGTGGAATCCTGCATGTCAAACTGGCCAGTGCGCAGCAGCTTGCCGCCCAGGCGCCACTCATAGGTGAGGACCCGGGTGGGATATGCCCTCAGAACCCGGCAGCTCATAGTGATGCTCCGGCCTTGGCCTTGCCGAATCTCCAGGAAGGCGGGCTCCACGGCAGGGGGGTCTGCAGGAAACAGGAAGGGAGGGAATGAGATTTGTAAGTGAATTAGCATAGGAGGCAGTTAACCAGCCACTGCTGAAAGGCTAGAGCACCACGACATAACCCGGCATCCATGAGAAGAGAACTAACCTCAACACTCACTAATCAGCTAGTAACAGAAACATACACATTCAAAGCACTGAATTCTGCTTATTGCCTTTTTCTTCTGAGTACTTAAATACATGGTGCTGCTTCACCAACATCATCACTCGATAAAAAGTGAGAGGTCCCATACCTGTGGAGCCCAGGAGGCTCAGCCCCTCCAAGCCTCACAGGGGAACCATGGACTCTGACTCATGGGGCTTTCAGGAGGGGGAAGGGGGAGAAAAAGCGGCTTTACTCTGTTTAGGTAAGGAGCAGAATGCAATGATGACCCTGGCACAGAGTTGAGGCAGTGACTCTTGTGTTCAGTTGGGCAACTAACTTTGCAGTAGTAGAAGATGAATCAATGAAACAGCATACACCCCTACTTACCCCATCCTTGCAGCTCCCTTCAGGTTTCAACAAATATATAATCATATGTTGATTTTTTTTATCCACTCAGGCAGTAGTTTTCATATTCTAGTAAGCACAGAATGGGCCATTTTCATATAACTTAAATTAAACTGCATTTTTAATAATTTAGATTTGCAGCTACAAATTCTGACTTTTGATTCAATTTTTTTGATTCCATTATTTTGTATTTTGAGTAAAATACAAAATAAATATAGCCAACACACAGTGTATGCAAAACTCTAACTTTACCATCCCTTTTGTCTTTTGATAACTTCATCATTGCAGAACAGTATGGTCAACCTGTACAGAGTAATGTTGGTAGTCAGCTCTTGTCAACACAGCTATTTAGACCAGGTAATGTGCATGAAAAACAAGCATATGTTTGCAACAGAATGCAAAACAGTGAGTGACAAGACATTCTGGTTCTTTAAAAAACATAGTTCATTTTTTAGCCCATGAGAAAGAAATTCTGAAAGCCTCTTGTGCCAGTAAAATACATGAAACCTTTGCATCCATATTAAAAGAGCTGTCTTGCAGACACAGACATGAAAACATAAAATCTTTGACAAGCTCTGCAACATAACAATCTTCACAGAGTCCACAGCATGCTCCTTTCAGAAGGAACTATCTTTTACCATTATCTCCCCAAGAGCATGCTGTCCTCAGGTTCTTCACTGGTTGGTATCTCCATCACAGATACCAACATCCTTCAGACATTTGGTATTTAATTCCATGCATAACAGAAGTTGTAATCAAATTCCCTCAGCTCTTGTACACTGGGAACCATATTTGCACATGTACAGCTGCTCATCATCTCTGTCTTAGACAAGAATCCAGCCTAACATAGCATACTTGAAATTAAGGTAAATCTTAGAGACTGACATATTAAGACAACATTGCTTAAAACTCATGACAACCAGTTATCATATTTTAACTGATTGCAACAATCACCATTTATTTTCTGTCATGAGCTAAGTTTGGAATTACTGGAAGAGGACTACCACAATTCGGCAGCAAGGTGAGCAGAGAGGCAGAAGTGGTGAATAGCAAGAGGTGGAACACAGGGCTTGAGGGTACAGGATGGTGAAATGATAGGTATTAATTCTGAGGACATTTTTCCCTTTCTGAGATTCCCCCCAAAAAAATGACAGATGAAGAAAAGATGACGTGGAAACTACTGATTCAAAACCCCATCAATCCCAGCCTGTCCTTTCCCCTTTGTAGATTAAATGTCATATGACTTTGTATAATTGTGAAGCCAGCTTCATAAGTGGTACATGCATTGCAGAACATCCACAGATAACTGCAAATAAGAGACCAGAAATCCTAAATCCTCAAAACTGCAAACCTTCTTTCCATTAATAATATCCTCCAATTTTGTGTCTTCAGAAAATTTCATCAC
Source organism: Forpus xanthops (assembly GCA_032466535.1). NCBI lineage: Eukaryota > Metazoa > Chordata > Aves > Psittaciformes > Psittacidae > Forpus > Forpus xanthops. The sequence continues at coordinate 26,334 of JASSUY010004945.1, forward strand.
AGGGCACTATTCTTTGTGTCCAGGTACAGAATAAAAAAGTATGAAGATAAATTTGTTAGAAATGCCACTACTCTCTCTCCAGCCTGATGTTTACCCTTTCAATGCAACCCAGTAGTGTCTTCATCTGCCCACACTGTACAGTTTCTTGACCTTATTCTACTTCACTAATAGTTTCCCAAGGCAGTAGCTTTGCAGGGAATTGTCAGCTTAAAGGCAGTAGTTATTCTTGGGAAAGAAAATGTGCCAGATCACAGCTTTCCTCTAAGGGAGAGCTATTCAGCTAGCCTAGCCTGATCTGCCTTTCACAGATTTTAGTCTTTTCCTCAAACCACCTTGTCTTACAGTTGTACATACTTTCTAGATACTTTCTATATAGAATCGTAGAATCATAGAATAGTTAGGGTTGGAAAGGACCTTAATATATGATGGATATCAGAAAACCTACTAATCAAATTAACTAATATTTACTCTCATCCAGTCATTTCTCTGCCCTAAGTAAGCTCTACAGGTTTTCTTCCCATTTCAGCCATGATAATTCCATATCCATACCCTCTTCAGCCTTACAGCCTTTACCGTCATAGCCAGCACCATAATGTACATTCAAATCCAGGTGAAGTTATCCCCAGCCGTTAGCTGGACACAGATTAGGCAATGAAATAATACAACATAAGGATGTTCAAACAGCATCTGACTGAAAATCCTTCTGTTCCAGGATGCTCTACTGATAGATCCTGAATGCACTGGGGAGAGGATGGCACAAGAGCACAGAGGGCACTGGGGAAGTTTGAGACAGAAAAGTTCTGACGGCTATGTATGTGGTGTGTTGAATACCTTTAAATCATGCTGCTTTCGTTTCTTCCCATTACTTTTAAGCCCATTCAATATTTGAATGCCCATACCTTGCCTCCTATTTGTCAAAATGTTCTGTTGTTTTGTTTATGTTGTCGTTTCCATTTGATGCACCAGATTAAATGAACAATATTTCTCTGTCCACCTTCCCATGGCAAGTCCGGTTTAATGACTTCTAGCATATATTGGCATTCAGACCCCTCTTTCATCTTCCCCTGGTTTATTTACTTGTAAGACAATTTAGCCTTACAAATAGCTTTTAAATAAAAGTTTGCCCTGCCTTTAAGGTCAAAACAGTCTTTAAAATACAGAATTTCCATCTATCCATGAACACGATACCCAGTGACAGAAAAAGAAAATTAACTTTGGTTGCTCTTTCAGAGTTACACTTTCACAGGCAGTAACATTACTGAAGAAGGAAAAGGATGATAAAACTTACAATATATGGAGAGCTAACAGTTTCTTTTTCTTTCTTTTTTTTTTTTTTGTTTGTTTTTTTTTGTTTGTTTTGACAAAATAATGACTTCACAGCTAGCAAAGGTGTTAGTGTCTCAGGCATCTTCTTGGAGTAATGATGCTCAGAATGAAACTTACTGTGTAGCTGTTTGGAACTTATATGTCTTTAACTCATTTGCATTAGCTCTTCCCCAAGGCTTTAACAATGTGATTCAATTTACTTTGCTGTACTTATTCCTATCTTTCATAATTTTAGTATTAGTTTTTGAAAAATACATGCAAAAGCCACAAAGGGAGTCTCTTAAACAATTATCTTTAGGAAGCAAACAGTCTGAAGTTAAAACAGGCTTTATATTAATGTTTAATGAATTTTTTAGCATAAGTGCATTCATATCTTAAGGATTATAAAATGAGAAATGAAGGCTCCCTAGCTATCAAGAGAAAAGACAGCAAGGATGCTTGCTTGTTTTAAACCAGACAGATCACAGTGCAGATCATATCGTGGTCTTTACTGTAAGATATGTTAAGGAGAAAATATACCATTCAGTAAATTTATTTAGCCTGTGTGGCCTTGAGCAGATACTTTACCTGCTGATATGGTTCCTCCAATCTGCATTGTACTCTAAGCAAATTACTAGTTTCTTCCAGCTCTAGCAACAGGAATTAATATGAAAAGCTGATGCCACTTTTTATTTGATTCACCCAACAGGAATGTTGTCCTAACAACAATATATGTCAGCTACAGAGAAGGAGTAAATACTCTTAGAATAGGATTTGCACCACAGAAAACCATACCAGTAAATGGTAAATCAGGTCAGGTGAAACCATTGCATCAGGGGGCAGATGAGCCTGTGATGGGCTAGGTGATATAGGACGTAGGACCACCACCCTCCCAACCGAGTAATTGTGCTAAATCCGTGTGTATGTAAAACACCAGTGAAGCAGTGCTAACCAAGTGCTGTTTCCAATACCTGATTGAAACATACTGTAAATTATTTTATTGCCTGAGGAATCTGCAGTGGAAAGCCAGTCATTCTAGCTTAAAAGGTATCCTTTCTTCTTTCCTTTTTTTTTTTTTTTAAAGTTATTGAGGGTATGTTTGCCTGTGAGGGAAAGTTACTTGCTAGGGTTAGGGATGGAGCATTCACAACTTCCCAGGGCAACCCATTCCAGTGCTTCACCACCCTTACAGTAAAGAATTTCTTCCTCAGAGCCAATCTAAACTTACCCTGTTTAAGTTTGAACCCATTACCCCTTGTCCTGTCACTACAGTCCTTAATGAAGAGTCCATCCCCAGCATCCTTATAAGCCCCCTTCAGATACTGCAAGGCTCCATGCAGCCTTCTCTTCTCCAGCCTGAACAGCCACAACTTTCTCATCCTGCCTTCATACAGGAGTTGCTCCAGTCCCCTGATCATCCTTATGGCTTTCCTCTGCACTTGTTCCAACAGTTCCTTGTAATTTTTTCTGTTGAGGACACCAGAACTGCACAAAGTACTCCAAGTGATGTCTCAGGGGAGCAGAGTAGAGGGGCAGGATCACCTCCCTTGACCTGCTGGTCACACTCATTTTGATTCAGCCCAGGATACAGTTGGCTTTCTGGGCTGTAAGCACACACTGCTGGCTGCTATTCATTTTTTCACTGACCAACACCCCCAAGTCCTTCTTCTCAGGGCTGCTCTCAATCTCTTCTCTGCTCAACCTGTAGCTCTCCCTGGGATTGCTCCGATCCAGCTGGAGGAACTTACACTTGTCATGGGTAAACATCATGAGGCTGGCATCAGCCCACCTCACAAGCGTGTCAAGGTCCCTCTGGAAGGCAATCATTCCCTCCAACATATCAACAGAATCATACAGCTTGGTGTCACTGGCAAACTTGCTGAGGGTACACTCAATCTCACTGTCTGTGTCACCCACAAAGATGTTGAACAAGATCGGTCCCAACACTGATACCTGAGGAACACCACTCGTTACTGGTCTCCAGCTGGACATTGAGCCATTAACTACAACTTTGTGTGCGGCCATCTAGCCAGTTCTTCATCCTCTGAGTGGTCCACCTATCAAATTGATGTCTCTCCAACTTAGAGACAAGGAAGTTGTGTGAGACAGTGTCAAACACTTTGCACAAGTCCAAGTAGACGACATCAACTGCTCTACCCTTGTCCATCAGTTCTGCATCCCCATCTTGGAAGACCACCAAAATGGTCAGGCAGGATTTGACCTCAGTGAAGCCATGCTGGCTGTCACCAAGCACCTTGTTGTTTTCCATGTGCCTCAGCATGCCTTCCAGGAGAATCTGCTCCAAGATTTTACCAGGCACAGAGGTGAGGCTGATGGGTCTGTAGTTCCCCAGCTCATCCATTTTTCCCTTCTTGAAAATGGGGGTTATGTTTCCCTTTTTCCATTTATTGGCAACTTCACCTGACTGCCAAGATTTTTCAAATATGATGGACAGAGGCTTAGCAACTTCATCTGCCAGCTCCTTCAGGAACCGTGGATGGATTTCATCAGATCCTCTCTTACAGTGGGCCCAGGGTCTTCATTCTCACTGCCTGTGTGTCTTCCTTCCAAGACTTGGGTGGTGTGGTCAGAGCAGTTACCAGTGAATACTGAGGCAAAGAAGTCATTAAGTACCTCAGCCTTCTCCAAATCCAGGGCACCCAGTTCTCCTGATAGCTTCTGGATGGGGTCCACATTGTCCCTAGCCTGTCTTTTATTTGCAATGTACCTATAGAATCCCTTCCTGTTATCCTTAACATCCCT
>JASSUY010004955.1:0-39554 GCA_032466535.1 Forpus xanthops
TGGCCAGTCTGAACATTCTAAGCCATAACTATAAACACTGGTGTTATCAGCACTGTTCCCAAGCTAAAAATCCAAAAACACAGTGCTACACCAGCTACTGCTTAAAGAAAAATGACTGCTGCTGCTGAACCCATGACAACCCCTTACTACAACAGTAGTGAATAACATTGGTTTCAGTGCTGCCAGGAAGACAAGGGTATGGTGGTGGTTTTTTTTTCTTTTCTTTGTTCTGGTTTGTTTATGAATCAGGCGGCCATGTTCCAATCTGCTTGTAATGAACATGCTGATTAAAAATAAATTTGGGGAAGTATTTTACAGAAGTCTCTGTAACAACAGAACATATAGATATGTCACAGTAAACCCTTGTTAAACAGGCAGTTGTTTATTATCTAGGAAGGGACAGGCAGCAATAGAGAACTGAACACAGCAAATAAAAGCTTTGATTGTATGATTGAAGATGTACTGATTCTTCTGTCTGATTTTGATCCAAAACTTTACATTTTCCTCTGTTTCCATTAAACCAGCTGCAGAATATCACCTGATACCAATACACTTCATAACTGTCCCTTTTTAAATCATGATCTACTGTGTCATTGAAGGTTTGATGTGACTTGCAACATAAAAGTCTCATGAGGAATGAACTGAAATGATCTTACTTTTATTTAGGAAAACAAAGCTTAGCCTTTTAAAATATCATTTTATAAATAACAAATCATAACAAATGATATTTTCAGAAGCTTTCAGGTGGTTTTGATGCTAAAGTTATGTTAGTCAGTTGTGAAAGTTATGGCTTCTAAATCATACTTGGTCTCCTAAAGGCTTTAAGGGTGTCATGGTTTAAGCCCAGCTTTAACTCAGAACCATGTAGCCGCTATCTCACTCCCCCTCTTCCTCCCCGCAGTTCCTGGAGGGATGGGGAGGAGAATTGAAACAACTCCCACAGGTTGAGATAAGAACAGTCCAGTAACTAAGGTATAACACAAACCACTGCTGCTACCACCAATGATAATAATGATAAGGGAAATAACAAGGGGAGAGAATACAACCACTCACCACCAGCCGTCTGATACCCAGCCCAACTTAGCAGTGTTCTAACCCTTCTGGGTAACTGCTCCCATTTTATATAGTGAGCATGATGTGCTGCTATACGGAATACCTCTTTGGTCAGTTTGGGTCAGATGTCCTATCTCTGCTTCCTCCTGGCTTCCCCTCCTTCCTGGCAGAGCATGAGGTTCAGAAAGTCCTTGGTAGGAGTAAACATTACTGAGCAGCAACTGAAACCATCGGTTTTATCAGCGCTGTTCCCAGGCTGAAAGTCAAAACCACAGCAGCGCACCAGCTACTAAGGAGAAAAATGATTGCTACTGCTGAACCCAGGACAAAGGGCAAAATTTGTGTCCCTACGAAGACCTGGACAAGATTTTTTATGCTGTTTAAGATTTGGGCTCCACCTTAGGATCAATTTGTGGGAGAAAGATCGCAGAGGAATAGAAGGAGGCTCTTATTAGCTATAAATAGGCTAACCATGAGTAAGTTTGGGAGGAGATGGCTGAATCCATGCTTATAAAGTTGGTTTCTTTTGTTAAGATATGCAGTAAGGTGCACTGTGTTTGATGGTTTTCCTTAAAGATGAAGTTTTGCAAAGAACTGATGTGGTGAGCCCCTCAGCTCAACTGCTTGTTTCCAGGTTTGTTTGAACACGGACAAGAGTGAAGGTGAAACACAGTGGCTCAGTGTCATGGTTTGACTCAGACAGCAATGAACACAATGCTTCTTGTAAGGCTCTAATAATTGAGCCATTAAAGACTGCTAGGGTTGGCAATACCATGTCTACAGGGAGCCAATTACTTGTACAACTGGTAAAATGCCATGACAACAACAAAGGACGACATTTTTTATAGACAAGTAACAATGACAAGTTCCTGCCCTGCAGCATGCAGTTGGAGGGACCAGCCTGTATCTCCCCAAGTCAGTGGGATGTCTGAAGTGAGTAAGAGCAATTTAGAAGTTGCTCTTATTTCTGCTGTAACAGTAGCTAGAAAGGATGAAGTAAACTCCAACAAGTGTACAAACTAGAAATGTGTCAGTAAGTGAAGACATGCTGCAGTTGCACAGTCTGAATGGTTACATATGCTTCAACAACAGAGCAATGGGCACGGGGGTGGCCAACTCACTCTTTCCTAGTTTTCATTTTGTCCCTTCATCAAGGTTTTGGTTTTGGCCTACAAGTCTTTCCAAAGGCATCTGCTTTGGTAGTTTTGTGTTTTTTCTATTTTCTCACTAATACACAGAATACTTTGTTTTATTTCCCTTTCTGTTCTGCAACAGCCCAGAGCACAGAGGCTCTAATTTGCTCTCTAGAAGCATATTTTCTTGGTGAGAATGGCATGTCTTCCTCTGAGACTTTTCATAAGAGCCCACCTTGCCTAATTGCAGGATTTCAGCTGAGGTCTGACTGCTGGAAGATCCTTTTTTACTCAGTAACCTAATATCACATCTTTCCATAACTATGAAAGCCTTGATTTTTGATTCACGTAAATTTCCCATTGAGAACAGAAACTAGTTGAGGCATCTGTTAAAATCTATTGATGTAGCTACTTGTTGGAAAAGAATTCAAAACAAATTTCTGTGAGGTGGAAGCTTAAAAGCCCTAAGGACACTGGTAATAAAACATCCAATTTAATTTATAGGGTATCTGTCAAAATTCAGCTAGCCTTGATTGTGGCAATTATTTATTTGTTATTAAATTGCCTTGTTCCTGTTCCAGAAGGACAATCAACATTACATGTGTTGTTTCTGGTGTTCCTGAGATATGGAGATCTGAGCTGTCCCTAGCTGCTGTGGGTGCACCAGGATCTCACTTAGTGGCAAAACAGCACTTTTGGCCTAGATCTCAGTCTTCTTTCCGACAAGACAGAAGGATCTTCATGGTGTATGGTGGCTGTCTGTATTGTTAGATATACACCGGGACTGATGGCACAAAACTGCAGCCTTTTGCTTAGCAAAACAGCACAAAATGCCCCAAAAAATCTGTCAGGATATATGGATGCTTCTGAAGACTAAATGAGTCATTTCTTCTTGTGGCTGCTGTTTTTCAAGTGGAGTAAAGGATAAAAAAAAGAGCAAAACTTGAAAACCTTCCAGGCACTCTTTTATAAAGACAAGCATTTTTTTTCAGGATTATGGAAAAAAAGCACTGACCAGGAAAGGCCCAAACTCTGAATCGATGCAAAATTGCTAGGTACAATTTGAAATGAGGAATTTTTAAGTTTCTGAGACTTGGACTTCAGTCACTGTCCTGCAGCTCTCCTTCCTTTTCCTTGCTCTTCTCAGCAGCACAAAGGATCTGGAGAAATATGTGGTGATGATTTGAGACCTAACTATGGGCTCCTGTATGTGGCCATCCAATGGGAATCTACTTCAAATTGCTACTGCCTTATTTTTCTTCATTAATTGATCCTCCAAAAAGGCAGCAGCGAGAAGCATGGCTCGTGGCAATCCTGCTCTGCTGAAAATCTGACTTGTGAGCCTGTGGAGAGGAAGAACGGTTTAAAATTCTGAGTCAGAAAGCTATTGCAGAAACCACACAGTTTTCCTGGCCCTTCCTGATGGATTTTTCCACTAAAAAAAAGAAGAGGATGCTTTGGCTTACTAGTGGTAACTTGAAGTTCTGTATGCCCAGCAAAGAGCTCTCTGCACCAGGCTTCCTGTGAAACCCACAGGAGATGAAACTGATGTGTTCCATGTGAGCATACAGAGGGAAGGCTCGATAGGACAGAAACATGGCCAACCGCTACAAGAAACACCCAGTTCAGAGGCATGCACAGTGCCAATGCAGTGCTGAATTTCAACCGTGTTGCTCACTAAAGTTCCTGTAGCTTCAGCAGCTGAGTGGCTGAGCCTGTGTGAACTCATTTGTCTCTGGTCTCAGAGTAATGCACACCCTTCCCTTTCCTCTGGTGCACTCCCAAGGACTCCCCAGCCCTGGCACAGCCAGTTGAGAGTGCAATGTGCTGTTTGTGCTTTTGAAGGAGGAGGATGTGTGGCTGTGTTCCTGCCGAGGGTGCTGTATGTTGGTGAACTGCTGTGTCTCACAGCAGTAATGAGCAGGGCTGGCTCAGGCAGCCTGTGGAGGCACATGAAGTGCCTGCTCCTCATCCTCCACACTACTTGTAAGTAGTGTTACTTGTCCTTGCCTATGGCAGGATGATTGGAGCTAGATGATATTAATGTCCTTTCCAACCCTGACTGTACTATGACTCTTATAAGGACAGAGAGGGAGGAAGTTACAGCAAGACAAGCCTCTTGCCTCACAGGCCCATGGTCTGTAAGACTGGAAGGAGACTGGCATTTTGTACAATGTACAAAACATCCTTGCAGAAGACACATCTGTGGGAAGGGATACGTACAGGGGACAGAATCCTTGTCTTCTGCAGTTACTCCCTGCAAAACCTTGTTTTGTCCTGCCAGGGCATACTCCTCCTCAGAAATGCTCCCAACCCTCCTCCCTGTGCTCAGTCCTATCTCCATCCTGTGGGAACATTTTGATTCTCAAGGCAGGTCTGCCTCCAGCGGCCACAGTTTCAAGGTTATCAGCTGCTTCATGCATTACATGTCAAGCACCCTGACTGAATTTTTCTTTCCTGATGTCAACAGCTCCAACCAAACAAATATTTAATAGTTTGTGGTGGTGGGAAATCTTCAAAAAATTCTTGTCCTTGATAATGTCAGAGAAAATGGAAAGTCCACCATTCCAAGGGTAGTAGCAAAGGCTGCAAGCCCCAGGCTTGTATCTGAGCTTGCCATGCCAGTGCCTCTGTGCAGTGCATGTAAGCATGAATCTTGTGCTTTTTGTCTCGCTATGGGGCTAATCCGAGCACTTCTTGTTTGCAGCCTCCTTACATGCATATAGAATGGTTTTTACAGTCCAGGTTTTACATCACAGGTGTACGTAATGCCTCTGTCTTATTTACTACAGGTATGGAATTTGCAAGTGTTTGAATGGGCTTTCTCCACATGATGAATGGAATGAGTTTCTACAGGACTGGGCTCTGCATGCAGTCTGCTTGAGACCGGTGAGCATGATACTCCATACCTGAGTAAGGATGTGCACTAGCATCATGAAACCCCTCTGGCTTTGCAGGGTGACCCTCATGATATATAAGGAAAATAGGAATTGTTTGGGGTTTTTACTTCTACAAAGTTACACGTGTCTCAGAGCTTCTCCCATTTCACTTTCATGATAGGTCCCCATTGCTAATAAAGGACTGGATACAGTTATTAAAAGAAGGGAAATTTTTTATGAGCTCTTTGATTTTCTGATGGTCAGGAAGCATCAGCACTGACTATTTAAGGTGCGTGTTCAATGACCATGCTGTGTTTCCATACACATACCTGTCTCTTGATGCTTTTCTGCCTCTAGATGGTTGGCTGGTCAAAGGCATTATCATGTTTCCCTTAAACATTAACAAACATGCATGAATATACTTTAGACCAATCTGGTCCATCTCGTACTGTCCTCCTGTCTTCTTTAATTGCCAAAAGTGAATAATGCAAGTTTGCAATATAACTTTGAGATGCATATGAGCCTTGTGCTGTGCATGGGGATGGGAGAACCAGCGTGTGCTGGGTTTGGCTGGGATACAGTTAATTTTCTTCATAGTACCTAGTCTGGGGCTGTGTTTTGAATTTGTGCTGAAAACAGGATTGATCACACACTGGTGTGTTCAGTACTGCTGAGCAGGGCTTACACAGAGTTAAGGGCTATGGGAGGATATAGGCTGTGGGAGGATATAGTCAGGACACAGCCAGCTGACCTGAACTGACCCAAGAGGTATTCTGTACCATATACTCAGGTCTCACACTATCAAATATAAAGCTGGGGAAAGAAGAGGGAAGGGGGGGATGTTTGGAGTGATGGCATTTGTCTTCTCAAGTCACCACTGCATGTGATGCAGTCCTGTTTTCCTGGAGACTGCTGAACCCATGCCTGTGATGGGAAGTGGTGAATGAATTCCTTGTTTCAGTTTGCTTGTGTGCATAGCTTCTGCTTTACCTATTAAACTGTCTTTATCTCAGCCCATGCATTTTCTCACTTTCACTCTCCCAGTTCTCTCCCAGTCCCAGTGTGGGGGAGAGAGTGACTGGCTGTGTGGTGCTCAGTTGCTGGCTGAAGGCACAAAGCAGGGTCAGTGCTTTCAAGTTTACAGACAGCTGAAGAAAGTCAGACATATGAAAAAGAAATCATATGAAAGAACATACAATGGAGGAAAAAGCAACCAGTAGTGCTGGAGCTAAAGACTAAAAATTAGCTTTCCAGAAAAAGCAGTGGGGAGAATCAAACAGAAAGTGAACTCAAACCTCAGTTTTTTGTATTCAAAATTAACTCTTAGTTTCAAGCTTTTTAACCCAGTACTTAATCAAAGGAAGAGCCTTTTGCATCCTCTCTTTTCCTGTTCAAGTTGAACTCTGAATCTTGACCACAAACTATTCCTGTCACAATCATTTTTACCTTCCTGGTGTTAGCTATGGCCACTGTGGCCACTTCCAGCTCCCTGGGTGGCTCATTTTGCCTTCTACATTTAGGGAAAAGTCCAGCAAATGTAAGTTTCAGCAGTGGCAAATCCAAACATAAAGAAAAACAGAAAGACAAAAGAAAAAAAAGGAAGAGGCTTTGACAATGGACAGGAGTTTTCTGTATCCGATTTCTGCGTATGAGCTTTTAGAATTCATGTCACCTTGTCTAGGGCATGGGAAGAAAATGCAGGTGTTTTTGTTCAACCAAACTAAAACCACTCAACTTATCACCTTAAGATAAACATGTAAAACAAAACAGCAGTGGTGGTTTTCTCTCTGAACCTCAGCTTCCTTCCCAAGGTCTATTACAGCTTCACCTGTTGCTTGTAGATACACATAACTACTTCATCACTCAGTAACTACAAAGAGCAGAGCACTGTTTCTTGTGGGAGCACTGCTGAGGTACTGCAGACAGCACATAATCCCTTTTTTAATGACAATCTCTAGGGCTGAAGTCATGAAAGGAGACTGAACAACTGATGAACAGCCTTCCCACAGCTGAGCAACAGTGGTGTGAAAATGGTCTAGGCACCCAGTACCTGATTTTGTAGCTGACTGAGCAAACATGAGAAGCTGAGCCCTCCCCAGAAGGATGGTTGGAGATGCAGTAAGGGGTGCTGCCCTGGCTGCTTGCTGCTGGCTCCCAGCTTCCTGTAGCGAGGGCACAGCAGTATCTGCTGTGTCTGAGGCTGGGAGCTGGGACCATCTTGCCTGGGAACCCCAGGGAGCTGATGTTGCACAGGCATGCAGCTGGTTGGCCCTGGGGTCAACAAGGCTGTAAAAATGTTGGACTTCGGGGACTACCCTTGCAGTGTGAGCATATTGATTGCTGTAGCATGCGAACGTGTAATTGCACTCTAGTAGCCTGTGGTCAGCCGTAGAGCCAGGAGTGTGCAGATGTGATTGCAAATATTGTCTACTTGCACGGATTCATTTACTCAGAAACTCAACCATGCCTTTATATTGAGTCCCTATTTTAAGGTCACCAGAGCTCATTCAGCTTGAGCCCTGTTCTGCTGCAATGTGGGGGTAGTGCTCCTGTTTCCTTGTGTTCTCTGTGAGTTCTTTGTGCCATAAGGACAGAAAAAATGAGCCAAGGACTGAGCTGGTATAGTCTTATTAATAGGAATGCAAGAGTCAAAGAAATCCTCAGTCTATTCCACTGATGTCCTTTTACTCATTCTTATAAATGATCAGAAGCTCCTAATTTGCTTCCAGAGGCTTCCCAGAGCTCTGCTGGATTCCACAGTCCATCTTTCTGTAGCTTGTTAATTTTCACTACACCTTTGCTTTATCCTTCCCTAGCTTTAACTTTGTCATCAACTGTTTTTATTTTATCCACATTTTGAAAAGTGAATCTTACCTGCTTTCAAAACCTTCTTCACATGGACAGATTCCTGATGACATAAAAGAGGCCTCTTACTCATAATCACCAAAAGCCACAGAGGGGACTAAGACAAGTAGCGGGTTTTCTTGCTGAGGGTGTCGTGTGCTGCAGCATTTGTGTGTTGTCTATGATTTTGAAAGATGCAGTATACACAATAAGCAAAGAACAAGCAATAAGAAGGAATAATGCAGTTTTTGTAGACTCAGTTAAAAATAGTCTGAAGAATTAATTGCATCAAGTGGTTAGGCAAGCTGACACAATTTAACATCTGTGGGGTTTTATTCTTTTTTTGCCAGTGTCTTAGCAGAGATAGCAGTGATTGGCCAGGCTTAACACAGCCATGTGCATGTTGACTAAATGCAAAAGGGTTGTTAGCTCTAGATGTTTGCTGAGGAGAGGCTTTCTGAGCCAGAGCAAAATGATGCTGACACAAATGCAGTATGTGTGACTGACAGATGTGCATTTAAAGGATAGGATATGCCATGCACACATATCCAGGGACTTACCATTGACTTGCTTTTTTAACTTGGGGACTTGAGTCACTGGTCTTTTGCTGCTTTTAGTGAAGAGCTTTGGGACCTCTGCTATCTACCCATAAAGTGCATTATTACCAAACAGTTCCCTTGATTGCCCTTTCCACAGGCACATATTGGCTTTTTTCCAAAGGCATATTGTATTTGCATTGATCACACTGCTGACTATATGACCTTGTCATTAGGAAAACATGAAACATAAAATACGAGTTACTTGGAGTCCTTCTAGTGTTATTCATCAGTTTATTTTCTGATCCCTGAAAGAGATTGCAGAGCCAGCAGGAGTTCTACTTGAGGCCCGCTGACACCATGGAATTCGTGATACTTTAATTATCCAAATGATCTAAACAAAAGAAGTTAACAACTCAGTAGTGTATGATTGATTGTTAGCTGTAAAAAGCAAAAGTGAACTTGGCAGCTGGAACAGCTACACGAGACTCTGGCAGTTTGCTCCTCCACCACCCTAACTGGAGCATCAGATTGGATATAGAATCATAGAATATGCTGGATATAAATAAAGTTTGAAGTGTTCACGGAGGATTTTTTCTGCACTCATGAGCACCCTTTTTTCTCTGTTCTTTTGCTGTAATGAGTTAATCATTGTAGTGGGCATCCTCATCATTTTTCAGGTTGATGTCCAGACAGTAACTGTAATGCTTCTGGGTCTGGGAATGAAAGATCAATATAAGATCATGGGGGAACCAGGACAGAGGCAGACCTGAAAACTGCACAAAGCCAAGAGTCTCAGATATAGAAACAACACCCTGAGAAGTAGCAATTCCCAGCAAAAGGGTGATAGGCCTGGAGCTAGAAGACCCAGGACTTATTGACTATCTGTTGGTAGCAGAGCATCAATGACAATAAAAGTGAGCCCAGTGAGTTCATGGCCACTGCAATCCTCTTGCCTCAACCTCTTGAGTGTTTACAATTTTGTATTCACTTAAGACGCACACTGGAAGTACAAGCCAAGCCAATCTGCCCATTCAAGAACAGGGAGCAATGCTTTCTCCCATAGCATGTTAATTGTGGCTGTGAGTTCCAGCTAGAAGAATACAAAACAAAACAAAAGGGGGGAAAACCAGCCAAACAGAAAACTATCTTGGCATTTTTCTTGTTAGAAAAGTCTGTCAAGGGCAGTTCAGTGGATGCAGGAAGAGCAGAGTTCAAGAAGTCCTTAAGCTGCAGCTCTCTGGAGAGTATCCTGGGGACAGAATAACCCTGTGCTTGCCCTTCACTAAGCATCCCTTGTTTGTGAGAGCCTTGCCTTTCTGGCATCCTGTCTGGCTACCCTCACTGTCTTAGGTGCTTACCCTGAAGGTGGAAGGCAGGCTTGGGTCACAAGGACACTTCTTCCCCTTTCACCTCACCACCAGCCTGCTCTTAGGAGCCAAATCAGGGAGTGTTAGATAATATTCTTCATCAGGGAACAAAAACAAATGTAGCTATGTAGTTTGCAGTTTCTAGTAAAGCACTTTGCTCCCTTGAAACTGTGTTTAAGGAAAGCCACATAGAGCTAATTACTTGAGTGCCTGCAGTGATTTTCCTCACACTTATAATATGCAAAGAATCTTACCAAAAATCACAGAAAACTGCCATAATGCAGCCCTTGCCACAACACCCTGTAACAGGAGTTGATCTCAAGACTTATTTGTGTATTTTTAGCATGTAAAAACACATTTGTCAAAGTTAGCAGTGCTGCCAGTACATGTGACTTTCAGTTCATCTCACAGTACCATGTATTCTCTTTAGCCAGAATTGCTACAATTGACTTCTTAGAAGAATCTCCATCTTCTGAAAATAGAAACTCATGGGTGGTCATGAACACTGAATCAGAGGAGGAGATGAGGAAGAGGAATCTGAAGCTGACTTGGCAAAGATAGTAAGTATTAGGAGCTACAAGGACAGAGCTTACAAGAAGCCAAGATTCAAATGCAGAGTTCCTGTTGTTTTGGAGAGGCAGCTAAGAAACCGGCTGGGATGAGTAACAAAATTGAACAAGGTGGGAAACTGAGCATCAGCTAGAACCATCAGCCAGAACATGGGGGTGAAGCTGACAACAGGAACACATATAAAGTCATAGGGAAATGTGGACAAGGAGATGGGGAGGAGGAAGGACACAGTTTGGAAAGAAGGGGCAGAGGGAAAACAAACATGGTGGAGAATCTTGTTCTGTAAGTAATCACCTTCCACAGAGGAAGCCAAGATACCTTCCCATTGCTCCACAATGCAAGGGTGAGGGATTTTTATTGCAGTCAGTTGCAATATTTTTCTGTCTATATAACAGAGGTCTGTGTAGGTGACCTAAGTGTCCCAGATGATGTGTATCGGCTTGACACTACAACATGAAATTTCCACTTTTATGATCTGGATAACTATAGACTGCACTGTTTCTGTCCTCATGAGAAAGATTTCAGTTAGGCTTTCAAAAGTTGGAAATACGAGAGAGGAATGCCCGTACATGTGTGTTAAAGGACCACTGTTAATTGTATGATCCCACAGTGCTCCACAGGACCCTCCCCTCACCCAGCACACAAGATGGATGGCGCTCACTTAATGAGCAGCTGCTCAGTATTTCTTCCCTCCGTTGTTTGGAGTGTGTCTCCATGCCTTATTGACTGCATATTATCTGCATCGAAGGCAATTACTTTCCTCGTGAGTTTTTCTGTGCTGCTTATTGCTATAGTAACAATGCTTCACAAATACTAACTCATCTGTTTTCTCTCTTCCCATCAGAGATGGCAAGGCACTACCTGTGTTTCATGAATGCAGAGCTGTATTTCATGAATGCAGAACTGAGGAATGGAGAGCAGAGGCTGAAGCCACTGATTTCAAGTGTTCATATTAGAGTGGGACTTCATATTTCACAGCACTTGTTGACTCACAGCACTTTGCATGCTCTTACTCCAGCTTGCTTTGCCTTTAGTTCTCCCATACCTCCTGCAATTTCAAAGCCTTGAGTCAGAACCTGAAAAAAAATGAACACATAACTACTGACCATCTCTGTAAAGTTCAAATTACTGAAGTAATGTCACAAAATCTGTGACACGGATTGGGACAGTTTGTATTCTTGCAGCTTGATGTTCATCTGCCTCTAATCATGACACTAAACATTAATCATTTACTATATGTTCAGGGGGCATTGTCATTGGCTACAGGGGAAAGGAAAGCATCAGTTAATACAGTAGTACAGTGAACTGAAAAAAAGTATTGCTAATAAATGTTGCAAACATTACAGAACATGAGGTATGCATTAGCAGTGTGATTACTTTGCTTACTTTCACATTTGTCCTTTTTCTCTCCTCTACTGTGTTTTAATTCTTTCTATATTACACCTCCCGTGGTTGGGCCTGTCATTTTCTGTACTTGCAAAGCACCCTTCATATGCTCAAAATTATTCCAACAGCCTATGAAATAGGCAAACATCGTCATTTTAGAGGAGAGGAAAGCTAAAGTATGGGGCCTAATTTGAAAAAAAGGGGTTATAATGATTGCATATTTCTTGTTTGTACAAGGAAAGAGGCCATCTGTGAGTGTACAGCCTCCTGCTCCTGGACACACAGCTGAACACAGGAATGGGCTTTTCTGGGCACTGATGTGCAGAAGGTGTAAATAATTAAGTGTGTACCTATTCTGGAGGCTATAGATACAAGTGTATCAAAGTAACATAGGAAGTCAATCAATCTTGTCATCTCATTGGTGTAACAGAGGAAAAATACGTTTCCCTAAACCAGCGAGCAAACACATCATGTGAGATCCAATACATTAAATTTTGCTGTAGGTCTGAAAGTTCCAGTAAGCACCAATCTTTCTCTCTTAATTAACCACCTTGGGGAGCTGCACTGCAGGTGTGTTTCATTATTTTCAGCAGAAGTTTAGCAATATCTTCACATTGTATTTCTCAGGACAACCCTCTGCTTTCCAGCTGGGGATAGCTTTGTTTCTGAATTGTTTCTCTCTTTATCCCTTCTAGATCATCAGAGTGAAAAGCACTTTCTCCTCCCTGATCCTCCTCATGTGTCTTCCTGGAGAAGAAAAAGAATACGTGGGCTGGGGAAACAGTACTGCTGTCTGAAATCTCATCTATCTGGATGCTTACCATGATGACAAATCAATGAAGGAAGGGGATCTTTTTTCATCATTAGTAATAGCACAGTCCTGGCCAGATACACAGGAAAAATTAGAGTCCCTTATTGGAAGGTTTGACCGACCCCCTGAAAGATTATATTAAGCTCTTTTCAAGGGCTTATGTCTTATTTTAGCAAGTCACATACTCAGATGCCCAGCTGCCCCCCACTCACACGAAGAAGGGTGGGTCAGATTACTTCCCGTGCCAAAATGGGAGTAACCTGTTGGCTAGAGATAATATTTGGGAATGCAGTTATGCAGAGCAGCCAGTGAAAGGCTTTCTGTGGCGTGGCTCTTCAGTTCATGGAGCGTTCAAACTCTACAGTTGGCCTTGATTTTCACTATTACATCTTCGTCTTTAGGGTGGGTCTCAGACACCCGTTTTGTGCATCCATTTTTCTCCTCCCTTTTGGGATTTGAAAACTTACAGTGAGTTTGTTTTAAGAACTGTGTTACTTTCGAGTGATTTAGCTGGAAATGGGCTGCCTCTTACAATGCTACTCCATGCCCTGTGTTTCTGGACATGCTGAATATGTGACCTCTAAAAACTCCGGGCCTGAAACTGCAAAGATATTCATGGTAAGTTAAGAACACAAGCATAATCCCAGCTCTGTAGTTTGGCAACTTCCCTGAGATCCTTCCCAAGGCAAGTAGCAAGGACTATGGAAGTGAGTGAGTGTAAAACAGATAAAATTCCTGTAGATTTCAATTAACAGTACTAATTCTCCTCCCTGGCAAAGGACAGTGGCAGAAGGTCCATTTAGTGAACTCCCCTGGGATCTATGGCAGGAGGTAGCTTAAAGTAGGGTTTAGCACCTTTATCTGAATGCACTTTTTAGTATTTTAACCCACTGACACCTTGCAATGGGATAGTTGTGAATGTTGCCAGTCTCCTAACCCTGGCCTCAGAGAAGCACTTTGCATTTAGTCCTTTCCCAGCTGGAAGACTCTCCTAGCCTATTGACTAATTAGGTCATTTTAATTTTCAGAAACATTAAGCCCTGATTTTTAAATCTAGCATTGAAATGCTGCCACTGAATCGTTCTTGCCTCCACCTCCAAGTTTGCTTCTGCCACCGTTAGAGTGACATAAATCAGTGCATCTCTGACTAGCTGCCTCTGAGCAGTTGCTTTAATATCTGCGTATTGGCATGTGGGAGCGGGCAAGAAAAGACGTGTGCCTGGGATGTGAACAGAAACCGAGTGGGCTGACGTGCCCTTTTCTGTTTGTTCCCTGAGGTGGGCAGGTACAGAGCTCGCTCCCCTTGGCTGTGGGAGCCCTTGTCCCTTTCTTGGACAGGGGAACATGGTCAGTGTGCCCTGGTGTCTCCAGGGTGCCCCAGGACTGGCAACATGGTTGGAGCCCGGCAGAGCTAGTGTCTATAAGAGCCTTTTGTTGACTGCATGTTGCTGTATGTTGTATCTTTTCTATGGCGCTCTGCTGTCTGAGAGCTGCAAAAGCCAGAAGGAAGCGTTGCATGTAGCTTACATCCACATTTTTGAAATCATGACACACATCCCTTCTGCAATGGAAAGAAATGGTAACTACAGCTTAGTACTTGCCTTTCTTTGCCTGCCCAGGAAGACACTTTGCAGCCTCTATCCTAAAAGCGAAGATGTACCCCTACCCTAAAGAGAAAGACACAGATCTCAAGATATACACATTAAGCTCCTAAGTGCTTGACTGCTACTTTGCACAGTGTATGCAAGAGTACTGTAAGGAAGTAGAGATGCCTGCAGGAGCGGCCAGTGGCAGCTTTTTGTTGGACACAGCCATTGCCAGGAGCTCATCCCAGCTGGGACCTGGCCCGACAGAGTTTTGTAGCTCTCCTTCTCCCACAGAAAGCCAGAGAATCCCTGATGGACCAGAGAATTAAACTCTGATCTTAATTCCTTAGCTTTTCTGATCTTAGTCTGAACCTTAGGTTTAACACCTATGTTTTTGTCTATAGCTACAATGCATTTGTTGCTATAACCCCTACTGGATATAACAGGTCTCTTAAAAGGCATGTAGACAATGTTCAGGAGATCTCTGTGTGATGTTTTCTAGGTCATCTTATGATCCTGGGAAGTACAGAGGGAAAATAAACATTGGATCCCTCTTTGGCATTAGTTGTTCATTATATGAGTAATTTAAAAAATGTATACTATATAAGGAGTTTATGTATGCTCATATGTGTATAAATTAAGACATGCTCATGTGTACACATGTTAGATATATTAAGTTAATTAGTGACAGAGCAGCAAGATTCACTTCATTTTCCAAGCTGTCAGCTCTCTTTTATGAGATTTATTTAGGACTGAAGTCTACAGCAGCTAGCTTCCAGTGCAGCCAAGTGAGTCATTTCCACCTACACTAACACATGTCAAAATGGTTCCTACTGTGTGTCTACCTATTAAGTAATAAACAGCAAATAACTATATTAGTCTCAACTTCTGCAGCTTCTTTTATCTGAGGGTCTTAAAGCAGTGTAGTGCTGGAGACCTTCCAGCCCCGCTATAGTGGTAAGGTATGTTACATTCATTGAGGCATACCACATACATTTTTAGGTGGGGAAACTGAGGCACACACTAGTTTATTTGCCTAATGTCATATAGCAACTCTGTAAAGAGTAAAGCTAGAGACCACCTGCTCCCATAGTTTTTCTTCCTACCCACAGGACTACACTGCAATTAAATTCCAGAAATGTATTTTTTTTGCTTTATTTCCAGCTGGAAGTGATGGAGGTTTCTTCCTTTCTGTTGCTTAGCTACCCCTTGACCTTTGGATATTTTTTCTCATTGGCTGGGTGAATGCCTTTGCCTCTAGCTGCCTGGATGCAGACATGTCTCAGACCTCCCCCTCTGGCAGGATTTCATCAGCTGCCCTGCCTCGACCATGTGTTTCTCTTCTCATCTTGCTAAAAGAAATTTTGCTCTTTTCCTCTAGTATATATCAAATAGTGCTAGAAAGAATGCAGAAAAAGCCTTCAAGAGTGATGTCTATTCTACGGATTTCTTATCCTACACAAAAACACACTGTTAAAGAGAGCTAACCCACTAATTACTGTGATTCTGCTTCACCAAACTGCAAATCAGTGGGTATGGGAGAGTTGACCCTGACTGGATACCAGGTACCCAGAAAAGCTGCTCTATCACTCCTCTCTTCAATGGGACAGGGGAGAGAAAATGTACTGGAAGGCTCGTGGATTGAGATCACCCGTCAATCACAGTCACAGGCAAAGCAGACTTGACCTGGGAGGTTAATTTCTTACTAACCAAATCATAGAATGGTTTGAGTTGGAAGAGACTTTAAAGCTCATCCAGTTCCAACCCCCTGCCATGGGCTTGGACACGTTCCACTAGATCAAGTTGCCCCAAGCCCAGTCCAACCTGGCCTTGAACACTGCCAGGGATGAGGCAGCAGTAGCTTCTCTGGGCAACCTGTGCCAGGGCCTCACCACCCTCATCATAAAAAATTACTTCCTTGTGTCCAATCTAAACCCACTCTCTTTCTGTTTGAAGCCATTGCCCCTTCTGTTGTCATTACAGGCCCTGATGAAATGTCTCTCACTTTCTCATAAGCCTCACCACCCCCATAGCAAGGAACTTCTTCCTAATGTCTAATCTAAATCCTCCCTCTATCAGTTTAAAGTCATTCCCCCTTGTCCTGCCACTACAAGCCCATGTCACAAGCCCCTCTCCATATTTCTTGTTGATCCCTTTAGGTATTGGAAGGCTGTTATAAGGTCTCCCTGGAGCCTCTCATATTCTCACTCTTTGTGGCTGCTGTTGTTCAGCTTTTTTTTCCCCTTAAGTGTGTTATTCCAGTGGTGCTCCCATTGTTGATGATGGGCTCAACCTTGGACAGTGATAGGTCCATCTTCAAGCTGGTTGGCATTGTCTGTACCAGATTTATGGGAAGCTTCTAGCATCTTCTCACAAAAGCCACCCCTCTAATGCTCACAGACATACACTACCAAAACCTTGCCAAGTAAAGCCAATACAGTGGGATTTCCTGTTCAAAACAGCTGAAACTCTGAACAAACAGGGATTTGAACTTGGCAACATGAACATGCATCCGCTTGACACATGAACTCACCACTATTAAAACCATCTTAAAAACTTGCATGAGGAGTCTACTTGATATAGGCAGCTTTAATCTTTATTAAGACACTTGGAAATTAAACTTTTGGTCTGATGGTATACTGGCATTTCATACTAGAGTTTCTAGGATTTGAGTTCTCAACCTAGTCTCAGTTTTGACTCCTTGAAAGGCAGCTAGAATAATCAGAGATTGTTTTTTTTTTTTTTTTCCTTCTTTTAATCTATCAGCCTTTACTGTCACATTACATAGAATAAAAGTGCATTCATCCTTGTCTGGAAATATTTTGCCAATAAACACATTTCCTGGATGTGGAGAAGCAGTTACTGGGACAGAAAACACAAAAGAAAGAGAAGAAGCATGCCTCGTCAGGCCATTCTGTAACTTTTGTGATTTTCTTAATCATGGAGGATGATATCAAATGGAATGCATAAAATCTAGAGCCCTGTGTTAGGCACCAGTGTCCTACAAATAGTGCAAGGACAGTAAAATTTCCTTTCTAATGGGACTCAAACAAACCATAGGATGGAGATTTTTGTGTTCAGCCTTTGATGAACCATCTGGTGAACACTGAGGATATATGAGCCTAAAATCTAACTTCATGGGAGTCTTCCAGGAGGCATGCTCATAAGTTTGGGATCCATTATGTACGGCCTTCTCTTAAAAAGCTGAGGAGAGGTCACCCTTCTTTCTTCCGAATTGCCAGAAGACATGGTGGGATATCTCCTTTCTCCTGTCAGCACACACTGCTGTGAAGGGGATCTTCCCACCACACTGGTGGATTCTCACCCCAGCCAGAAGTACTCAAAACTCTGTCTCTGACCTCTCAGGAAAGTGTCCTTGCTCCCAAGGTATTTGGTATTTATCAGAAATAGCTCACTTCTGAGAGACTGAGTTTAATTCACAGGAATCTGTACAAACAGCCAAGTTCTTCAGATGGAAGGTATTGCAGAACTGCAAATTATTATATTTAATCATAGAGCTCTTGAGACTCTGGCCTTTGAAGCCTAAAGGCATTCATTAGCAACATCATCATGTAATGCTGAGCTCTTGGTAGTACATAATGAAGATACCCTCAGGATGAGGGGAAAAAACTAAACACCATATTTCCTCCCATGGGAGTAAGCATAAGAACTAGATGTGCAGTCCTAACAGATACATTCCTTCAGGAGAGATGAGTTTGTGTATTTCTTACAGCACCAAAATGAATTTTCCATAAATTATGAGACAGCCTTGCGCTCTTGCTATTAGGCTCTTGGGATGTTTTCATCTTTGTAAGAAAGTGTGTCCTGTCTCTGTAATGGACTATGCCAAAATCCCATCTGCAAGCATTCCTAAACACCAGGAAACTTTAGGCCAGATTTAAATTTAGGCGCCCATGCTAGCATCCATCTTCTGGTATACGATCTTGGGAAGCTTTCTTCATGAGTATCTGCTTCCGAGCTTTGAAGCTGGGCTCCCCTATGGACGTACATACTTGCAAACCAGTCTGGTGACTACAGCAGAATCTCATAGCTGTGGTGCACCAGCGGATGAAGGGACCCACAGGCACAGGCTATGCTCTAATGTCCTTGGGCCAGAAGCCAAGCAGATGGGCAGGGAGCTGGAAGCAATCAGCAGTGCAGGCATGAGAACCAGTCTCACATTTTTGTGTGTACAACTGAAAAATGTGGATTTGAAACAATTTTGCTGCAAAAAGCAAAGTGATTGAAGAAAGGGTATACCTAGAGTGTCGTTAGACATGCAGGCACTGCATAGACAAATGCAGCAAGTGCTGGTAGCAGAGCAGCTGTAGCATCATGGACTTCAGCTGCTGACATAAACCTGCAAGTTATTTTACTTTTCCTTAGTATTTGTCACCCACCCACCCATCCAGACAAAAGAGAAAGCCCGGAAAAGACTGTCAATTACAGCATGTTTGCAAATTCTCTTCTTATCAACCATCTTTGCTTCTGTAAACAATTTCTGTGCATTATTAACTTTTAAAATACTCCACACACGGAAAAATCATAACTATAATGTACTAGTCAGGGAACCAGTCCCAAGGACACATAAATATCAGTAACTCCTTTGAAGTTTTAGGATCAGCTGGATAAAAAATTATTGGAGTGGCTACAAGCTTTCTCCTGGAAGGAAATCAGCAAGCAGCAGGCCAATGAGGGGGGCTTTGTGAAATTTTTGACCTTGAGGGGGTTCTGGAAAGCAGTCTATTTACTTAGGATTATTTGAGGGGCTTGGCAAATTGAACAGTTAGGGTCTTAGTCATCTGCGTGGGAATGGTGTGTGCTCTCTCTGTAGCAGCCTTGAAATGAAAATCCTGCCTGCCTGTCTGTGGAGCAGTGGGGCTGTGAGCAGACTCAAGATGGAGGCATGGCTCATTCTGGCCCAGATTCATATTTTACTTCTCTCTCCTTTCTTTCATTTTTTTGTTAACCTGCAATAAATCACCCTGTCTGGAAGTATGTGTTTTTCCCTTTGCATTTGGAAACTATTGCTCTGGAGAACCCTACTTCTAGCACTGCACAATGTAAGTTGATGCGTATGTGTTAGAGATTACTAAAAGTTCAAGGGATTATTAATAGAGTTCAGGGGTAGCTGTAAGCACACTGTCTAAACAGATAGATGAACTGCAGTATCTTTTACCCAATCTTTCTAGGTCAAGACATAGCGAGTTTCATGAAGACTGGTATCCAGCAGACAGCGTGCTGAAGGCAGATCTGCCAGCCCCCAGATGCTGCTCTCCACAGATCCTCCTCCACCACAGTGCTTCTGACACCCTGCTTTAAATCTCAGGGTCATATTGTCTTGCCAGACACAGGAAAATTGCTTCAATGGCATTACAGTCCACGCACAACTGTGTGTTGGACTTGACTTAAACACTAGCTTGCTAGGCATTTCCTTTCACACCTGTCTACAAGGATTATTTTTTCTGAGCTAACAGTACAAAAGACATCCCTTCATTATTTTTATTCCTTAAATTGGAACAGCTTGACTATGTAATTAGTAATATGGAGAGGATGGGTGTTTATTAATCTGACACATTCTGCTTTATACATTTCTTGCACCTGCGGGAATATACCTTTCCAGAATGCAAAGAAGGAAAGGGGTCTCTTCACTGGCTATTTTTCCTTCTTTCCTATTTTTTTTTCATTAAAGTTGGTAAAAGTAAAGTAATGGCTCCTGTGTTGCCTCTGACCCAGGATGATTTATCATGGTTGTGTAAGGATTAGCTGAATGGGTGGGTTTGGGTGTTACAAATGGGATATGAAAGTCTGGATCCCTGGTTGTAAGCTTGGCAGGGTTAACTTGCTTGGCCCTTTGTTCTTGTTAGACAAATAAAATGAGTTTCCTCTGAGTGGGTGGTAGAAGGGTGTGTTTTGGATGAAATCTCAAACATGAGACTCTGTGGATGTTTAAATACTCTCTGGCATGTTGTGTGAGAGGAGGGATGGGCAAGGGGAGGAACAGGGCTCTGCGGCTGGAGGATGCAGTCTAGCCTGACTGCTGGAAACAGCTTTACAGACAGCCCACCAGGCAAATATTTGACTGCTGAGAAACCCAGGCCAGCGTGTTATGTCCTTGTACAGTGAAAACAGAGCTGAATCCATCTGTGGGCTCCATCCTGCCTTTCTGTGTGTGAGCAGGGAGGTTAGGCAGAAGATGCCTAAAATTTTCCAAGCTCTACAGCCTACCCACAGCAAGGCCAGCTTGGGCTGTGATTAAATGCCCTGCTGTTGGAGAGTTGGTAGCTGAGCCCTTTCCCTGTTGCTGGAAGGGTTATTCAGCTTCCTGCTGATCCTGCTTTCTTGCTGGCATGCAGCAACAGTGACTGGGGATCCTGTGTGCTACTCCTTCCTGGACCAGATCCAAGGAAGGCGGCTGTCTGTACTGCCCTTGGAGCCTCTAAACTACCCTGCATGGCTGAGAGATGAAGAAAGTCTTCAGGAACATTTGCTTGACCACCACAACTTAACCCACCTCATTGCTGCAGGCAATGGGAATGGGATGAGGGCCATGGGAACAAGAACTAGAGCTTAGCCTGGTCAGCTTGTAAGATAGTTTCTGTGTAGCAAAAATTATTTTTAAAATGGAAACAAGGATAAATGTGATAAAAATAATATGAACAGTATTCAAATCCTCCTGCAATGCAAGAAGGGGTGGCAGAGAGGCAACATACCCGCAGCAGGAAGAAAATACAACTTGAAGAACTGAAGAGGATAGACTCTAAAAGAAATGTAATCAATATGTAATAATCAAGGACAAAGTGAAACAGAGTAATGATTAACTTTTTAGCTGTACGTAATTGAAGGCTGATCCTTCAAGTGAAGGGAAGGCTGAGCAGAATTTAACTTTCTAACCTTCACATGTGGGAACTGCAGCCAGAGCTACACCAGTGATTTCTGATTATTTTTGCTAAGGGTTCATAAACTGAAGAAAGAGAAAGCCCTCTGGAATCTTATTAAATGTTTTGTCAGGACTACAGTGCTTTTCAGCCATTGGGAAGCACACTCGCACTCCTTGCTCCCTGGTGATGCTTTATTTAAAGGAATAGGTGACCTCTGCAATCCCACCAAAGTCATGGAAACTTCCATATCCTGCTCATGAGAAGCCACAGCAAACAGGCATCATGGCAGAGGTTAGGCAGGTTGCTGCTCTGTGCTCAGAAGATTTGAGTTTTGTTTCCAGAGTTGAGTTTTGTTTCCAGAGAGCCTCCTCTGGAGAAAGGGGCTTGAGCCAGCTTGTCTTTCTCAGAGTTGATGGTTGAGTCGAACTCAACAGTGATTCGCGTGAGTCACTGTATTGCCGGGTCAGTTACCTTCATAAATGGTTTATCCCAATTACAAATGAAAGAAAAAGAACTGCTTCAATTGTTCTTTATCCTTAACAGCTTGCTATTTTATTACAGAGCATGTATGGTAAGAAGGGATACACAGGTAAAAAAGCAGTTTAATGATCACAGTGACTCAGGGAGTGTCTGATCTTCCAATCTCATTACCAGATGCCGTGCTTCTCTGCGTTGTACCTCTGAGGCTTCCCCTACCAACGACAACAAGCACATGAAGAGTCAGGTGTTTCCCGTGGCTTTTGTAAACAGTGCATCTGTATCTTTTGAATCTTTGGAGTGTCAAAAAATCGATGCTAAGCCAACTTCCACAGCCTTTCCCAGGAACACTAAATTAAAGGGAGGCATGATGCCATAATTTCCCAGAGCTGTGTATACTGTGTTACAAATAAAAAGCCTACTCATTATTCATAACCGACCAAATGATGAAATATCTCAATCTTTCACATTTTTTTTTAATGTGAGGGTTACCTTTTTTTGTTAGTCTTTTTAAAAGCAATCCTTTTAAAGTAAGGCTGTAGTGTAAGATGACTGATGATCATTCCTCACTGTACTAGCAATTACTTTGCCAATTCCTCTCCAAATGTGCAATATACTAATATGTGAAGATTATATTCAACAGCAAGACAGACCAAATGCTGCAAGGGAAGTAATTGCTTTCGAAAATCATTTTGCAGACATTATGAAGCCTCTGTTAAATGAATTTATGAAGTTATCAGAACTGACGTAAGCACATCTGTTACCAACTTTGTCTAACTACATGCATAGTGTTTAGTGATACCAGTATACCACTAAATATTTTAAATCTCTGCAATTTTACAAGATAAATTGGGCCTTGAAGAGATATCAGTATAAAATGTAATAAACTTTTCCAATAACAGACAAAACTCAAAACTGCCTTCTTTTCTTTTCTTTTCTTTTTTATTGTCCCAATAATTATTGCTCTGCATGGAAGACAGCAGAATAAAGGAAGTCATGCCTTAATAGAAAATGGTTGGGTAGAAGAGACGTAATTATAATTCTTTTGACTGGAAATCTAATTTTAATAAGGAACTTGGGTTTGGCTAACTTTCTTAGAAGAGATGGTATGCTAAGTTAATTGTTTCCCCAAAATTAAAATCCAACTGAAAGACTGTTATGCTCTAGGAATAGAAGCATTTACACAAGACAGTCATGGAAACATGTAATAAGTTAAGTAAGTGATCTTTTGTTTGTGTTTAGTTAGCTGCAGTCATATAAAGCTGCTGGTATTTACAGTTCAATTATTATGCCATAGAAATAATCAAAAAATATATGGTACCAACAAAATGAGTTTTTCATCCATAGCAGTGTGTATTTCCATCACATTGAGCTTTAACAAACTAGGTGGGCTCTGGCTAGTGCTCCATCTAACACTGAGATCCTTTAAAGGGTCTGAAATTCATGATTGAATTGCTCAGGTGAGTAAATTGCTCCCAATAGGAGTAATGGGTCTAACCACTCCTCAGCTGTTTACTTCAGAAAAGGGATTAAATAATGAGGTATCTGCAAAACATGAGTTTTGGGCTTTTGCAGTCACCCGTTCCAGCTGGATATTCTTGGCTCATTTTTGCCTGTAATGCTCAGCTTAACAGGGAAGGAGGTCTGCGAGGAGCCCTTCTTTCCCTTGCCTTGTGAAGAAGGCAGCTATAGTCCTTATATTCTGCTGAGCACTCCTCTCATGGTCCCCTGAGGGCACATTATGGCTTACACTGGTGGATGTGGCTGCGAAACAAAGGAGAGCTTGCAACTGGTAAGGTTTTCCTAGGCTAGTCTGAAAAGATGAATATTTATTGCAACTAATAGCTACAGCACTTTGACTAAAACTGCAACAAATCATGCTTTTATTTCTGAAAGCTGTTCTCTGTGTTGGCCAAATGTCCTTGCATGTCTTTACTGCTTTGTAAGAAAGCAAAATAAGTTTGTCCTGTAAAGATGTTACCCAAGCACTCTAAATGTCTGCGAAATCTGTATTTCATAGAATGGTTTGGGTTGGAAAGGACCTTAAAGATTACCTAGTTCCAACACCCTGCCATGGGCAGGGATTTGTAGCATTAAATTTTGGTTTTGATTACCTGCTAAATAATCTGTACGTGCTGAGTTCCCTCGGTCAAAACAAAATATATTGAAATTAGGAGGACTGATTTTTCTGAGGCTTTTGATGGTCTTAAGGGCAGCTGCTTAGGTGGTAGCTTTCTGTGCTGGAGTCCAAAAGACTTGAACTCAAATTCCATGAGCCTTCTGTAATTTTTTGCATGTTGAAGTATATCTTGCTTTCAGGCTTTGGGTTGAAATGTGAGCTAATATAAACAAGCATGCAGGGATTGGCTTTATAACTCACAGGTCTCAAGACTGTCACTGGCTTTGGATTTTGTCCAAGTGTGACATACTGTCGGGAACTGAATGCTTTTGATATCGGATGGTATACCAGCACCATAATGCTAACAGGCTTCTCAATGCCTGCAGTAGTAAATTTGTTACCAAAACTAAGAGGATATTCTGTCAAATTATTTACAACTGCAGTCTTAGCTCCTTACTGCACTGACTGCAGTGACATTCTTGGTTTCAGTTTGTTCTTGCCATTACTCTACTTTCTCCTTCATTCTTCTCTATAGCAATAGTGTGCTGTTGTACCTGTGATGTATTTGCTCCATTAATGGAGAGAGAACCAGGCAGAGCAGAGCTGCTGTGCCTCTGAGGTCGATGAGTCTCTGCAGTTTCTTGGAGAGGGCTGTGCTATTGCGAAGGTAGATCCTGTAACATGGGGTGAGCTAGGAGGAGAGCCCCATCCTGCTGCAGCCTTCTCCAAGGGATGACATTCTCCCAAGCTTTGGATCAACTAGAAAAGAAACATTAGGGAGAGGAAAAGGAGAAATTTCCTACCCACATGCACCACTTCTGGAAATTTCAATGATTCTGCCTGAAAGAGTTAATAGCATTGAGACAGCCAGTGGTATTGTGATATTGTGTTTTGGCATTGTTATTGGGGAAGAATTAAATATTAGTGCCTGTCACTGCTTCTCAATCCCTGGCAGGCAATACTCAGCGCATGACAGGAAAAAACACAGCCATTCCAGCATGGAAGATCTCCAGGACCAATATTTCCCATACAAGAAATAGAAATCCTAGCTGGAATGCCTGAGATTACAGCTCCAGAAAATATCTCTAGACATTACAAAAGTCTAGAGACTAACTGAAAACATTCTTCTGTGTGAGACATGCAGTTCATGTGATGTCGAACAGTATTTCTTCCCTCGTCAAGCACTGGGACATTTTGAAGCATACCCACTGTTGCTGTTCATGGCAAATGAAGTGATGTTAAAGCAGCAGACTTGTGCATACATTCAGCATTGGGATTTTTTTGGTTATTGCAGCTGCTATGGTTACCAGTCATGCGGCTGGCCACCTTCTGTAGTGGAAGTAGAGAGTGATTATACAGTACATTGTGTGAAGAAGTCAGATAGACCTTGGGGGTGTGTGGTAGGTGTGAGTTTCCTACCCACTGCAGAAGGAGCTGGAATGAAGTTTCTCTGAAAGAAATACATGTTAATGCTAATACTGCTGAAGTGTTTGTAAAGCCACAGTCTTTGACTTTTCTATTTCTTCTAAGAGGAGTAGGGGGGAAGTAGCAAAGCAGATATGCCAAAATAAATGATTACACTTACAATTAATGTAAAATAATGTTGATCTCATGAATTTAATGGTGCAGTGACCTCACGGAAGCTGGTCCTATGTATGTTTACTCTGCCATTCAGGCTAAGCAGTTCCTCTAACAGAATCCTCCTATATTAACTAAACACTGGAAGGAAATAATAGACATTATATAGGTCCACAGGTAACCTCCTGTAATTGTGTGTTCTTGTATGTTCTTCCCTGACCAAAACCCACTTTTTGGTTTGGTCAGCTATATCTCTTCAAAAGAACTTATTAAAAAGCTTTTGTCATATGAGAAAGGTACTAAGCAAAGGTATTAAGGTATCATTTATCTACTGATGCATGCAGTTCACTCCCAGCAATGAGATATATAAAATCTGCAGGGTGACAGCCATCCATGAGTTAACACAGTTACAGATAGTAACTGTAATAGTATTCCTTTGGTGTTATGTAAAAGACTGAATTTTTCTGAAGTCAGCACTAGAAGACCTTTGGGTACTTGGGTGCATGCTGCAGGATCAGGAGACCACAACGATTTGTGTCTTTACATAGGAATTGCCCCTTAGAGAAAGAATAGAGCAAATTCCTTCCCAACTCCATTGCATTGCTGTAAGTGCATCTGCGTTCCTGGAGACTCCAGAGTTATTGCTAAGAGCTTAGGATCTCAGTCCCCAGAATCCTTAGCTGTGATGCAGCACTGCACCATAGCTGGCATAGGTGTCTTTCTATCAGTCACACAACTGCCCTTCTTCACTTCTTCTCAGCCTGACTGGTCTAAGCAGCTGGAATATTCCAGTCCTCTTTATTGGTTCTTCTTATCATAAATAAACACCTGACTCTGTTGACAATTGTCTTCTGCTTCTCTGGGCAAGAGTACTGCCACCATCCACCTGACTGCACAGACACGACAGTTGATTCAGGACTATCTGGCATTGCCCAGCTGCCCTGCAGAGGTGCTGCCTTGCCAGATACTTCTGCAAAAAGGCAGGAACAGCTTCTTCCAGGGTGGCTTCTGGACGGACATGGTCTCTCCTACCTCTGTACTGTGATGCCCAGTCCCAGTTAACCTACCATTCTTCATGCATACTCCTGCTGCAGAGGCTGGTTTCAATTCTGTTTATACGCACAGGGGAAGTTTTTGGAGTTGGGCATTGACGAGATCTACAAGAGGCACATAATGAGTCTGACTTACCTTTGAGTATGTTATCATTCTTTTGGGCAGAGCTTCCCCTAAAAAAATATAGACCCCCTCCAAAGGTGTTTTTCTTCATTTGGTTGACTGGGTTATGTTTTACTTCTATAAAGATCAACTGCA
The DNA here is from genome assembly GCA_032466535.1 of Forpus xanthops. Classification (NCBI taxonomy): domain Eukaryota; kingdom Metazoa; phylum Chordata; class Aves; order Psittaciformes; family Psittacidae; genus Forpus; species Forpus xanthops. Next base: position 26,535 of record JASSUY010004955.1, read on the forward strand.
GATTTGTCTTCAGGAAGGAGCCAAGTGCTTTTAGCTTAGACATCATAGTTTAAATAACCTTGTTAATGAAAGACGTGTTTTTTTTGCCTGCTTATGGATATTCTTCCTGGCTTCAAGCTGGCAGTATGCAGCTGCTGATAGAAACTTGAACTTCTTCATGATGACATTGCAGATGTTTATGAGAGAGGCTATTTACACATAGCTCAACCTCCTGCCTTTTGTTGCCATGAACAAATGGTACTGACACTTGTGCAGCTTTGATTGAACTTTCACAAAAGCTGTCACTGTGGATGAGAACACCTTTTACTTATTTCTTTCTTTGTTGGTAATGCCTGCTTGTGGTTTTGCCTCCAGCTTATAGTATATCTTAGGGTTTCAAGACTTTACACCTGCCATGACCTAAGGTCAACTGCTGGTGGTGGCTTCTGTGAGCCTATTGCTGCCAGCAAACCCTCCAAGTCTTCCCATGTTCTTTCCAATTCATTCTTCCATTTCCCATTCCTTTACTGGTACGATGACTGGGTTAAAATGGCCATGATTATTGGACTGCAGGGCATATAAGATAGCTAGCAATGACAGTGAAAATTTTAACATTTCTTGTTTTCTTACCCTTTCTTACCCTATTTTCTCTATGCATGAACACACATGAAGACATAATTTTATTTGCACTTCAATAGCTGCCTCATAATCAAGTCAGTTATAGAAACTTAAGGTGCCCTTCTTGCCAGTAAGCAAGTTACAGAGGCAATAGGAGTCCTATATTCTAAAAGGGACAAAGACAAAAATGTAAAGTTATGTCAGTAACAATTTACCAGGCAATAAAATAGCACATAAAATGTTGAGAGGGAAATGGCAATATACACAGAAGAAATTTTTTTTCATTTATTCTTATGCATTCATCTTGTCAGTTTTCCCTTTTCTGGGAGGGTGAAAAAAATCCTTCTTTTAAAAAATTTCATTCTGCGAGTTTATTTTCAAAAAGGCTGCTGGCAGGTTGTCACAGAAGTGGAAGATTATGATTAACTGAAATGTCATCAGCCTGCCTTTCTCCACAGAGGCGATATGAATGGGAATTAAGTAATGAACTTCTGCAAACGGCTGATAGAAGGATGAAGTAACAGGCTATTTCTCAGTTAAAGCAGGGTTTTTTCTGAAGGAATGGAAACAGTGAGATTTTCCTTTTAACTTCTCACACCTCATCAACTCCTATTACCAAGAAAAGACAAAACACTCCTCAAAAAAGAAATCTCCAAGCTCTTGCAGAAAGGGAAAGGTAAATTCCCCTTTATTTAACCACAAGTCTTGTATTTCTTAGCTTGGGTTTTCTGTTAATATTGCTGTGGCATACATGTTGCTGATCCTTTTTCCAACGTTGTGTGATTAAATCATTGCAATGGTAACTGATGCATTTTCCTTCACAGCACTAGTAGAATGGTGTTTAATTTTAACCCATAGGAAGCTTGTACCTGATTTAATCAGGCATTATTTAAGTTTTTTATTGTTCTTCTATCAAAGGAAAGACAGAGCAGTACATATCAGTCTATTATGTTACACATTATAACTCAAAATGAGTTCAAGACATAGAATCTGGATGTGAATTTCAAATGCCCAATACAATGCAGAGAGTCATTTTCATTATGCTGATCTGAGTATATAGCTGGTGTTTGAAGTGCTTACTCTATGTGTGCATTATAGGTGAAACCCACCTTACGGTGGCAACAAGGTGCTGGGCTGATGAAAAGGCTGCAAAGTCAACACGCTTTGTCAGATTCCTTCTCTCATTCCTGTCCTTTTAGGGGCAGTTGTTTGAACACCTAGATAGAAGAATCCACCTGCAACACCATCCTCAGGGTACAGTGGAGCAATCATACAGCAGATTCTTTTGACTATCCCTGTTTTCTTGCCCCTCCTGAGCAGGTGGTGAAGGGGAACTCAGGTTCATGCATGCTCTGTCTTCTGACAGCATCCTTACCGTGTTCTGCACCAGCCCCAGTTATTGCACAGCCTTTTGGTAATGAGAATGGATAAGGTCAGTGCCAATCAGCCACACTGGGTGAGGTCTGCAGAGGGGAATTCACTTCTCTTTGCCAACTCTTGCTCCTTTTCTTGGTAGTACTGTAGGAGAAGCATTTCCCTTACTGCTGGCCAAACCAATTGGATTTCCATGTTGTTTTTTGTAAGACCTCCTTACATTGTACAGGAAGCAGCCAGCATAGTGACTCATCATTGCCATCTCAAGTCCCCTGGAGATGCATAGAGCAGCCTGTGGGGCCTGGAGTACCAGATATAGCACAGAATGTGTAGTCCCAGCCTGCAGGACTGCTGGGTTACACCTGAGCTGCTCCTGGTGAGCTGGTGGTGGTAGACCTTTGTGAGGGGTTCCACATCTCAGCATGTCAATGAAGTGACATGGCTGGTTTAAATCATGCCTTCCAAAACCTTGAGGACAAACAAGGTCTGTAAGGGTGGTGAGGTACTGGATGGGTTGCTCAGGGAAGTTGTGAATGCTCCATCACTGGAGGTGTTCAAGGCCGGGTTTGAAATAGCCTTGGGTGACATGGTTTAGTGGGAAGTGTCCCTGCCCATGGCAGAGGGGTTGGAACTAGATGATCTTAAGGTCCTTTCCAACCCTAACTATTCTATGATTCTATGGTTCTATGACATGTTGTGGTTTTGTAATAAGAATGTAATAATATTTCCTCTCTCCAGTTGAAGCACAGGTTTTTCCAAGATCACAGTGCCCCCGTGGGTCAGAGGCAGTTCAGTGGTGAGAGCCATTGACATAGGTAAGACAATTTTGTCCTAATTACCTGATACAAAATGCTACTAATGTTATTTTATATAATAAATTCTCATAATAATCCTCTCAAACCTTACTGGATTTAAGTGCCAAGATTCCATAAAGAGTAACTCTTTCTCTTTTAGTTGCTTTCTTCTAAGCAGTGACAATTAGTATCTTAAGAAACTCTAAGATGACTAGGGGAATTGAAATCTTACGATTTCCTCACAATCACATATCTTAGTGCTTTGAATAAGCCAAATCAATTTCTGACAATGTTGTCTTTGTGATCTCTCCAAAGTGCCTTCCAATCCTTCCTCCAACTCTACTGCAACTCTCTTAAATATTTTTTTTTTGTCTGATAAGTAATTTTACATTCATTGGCATTGTTTGCTTGTAATCAGAGAGCCATTCCAGCAGCCAGCAGATGTTTAGAGACAGCGTCTGCTGTTCCTGTTTAAACTAGGGAAGGTTTGATCCCAGGAGATGTCCTAGCAAAATCAATCGGACTGTCTGCTGTAAAAGAAATACTCTCTGGTAACACAGGTAGAACTGAGTGGCAGAGGTTTCAAGGGAATTAAGAAGGTATGCAGAAAGAATTGGTATAAGCTGATTTCACAGCAGTAGTTCACTCAGTGGTAGTGATGCTGGAAAGCAATTCAGATATATTGTGGAATAAACAGAGCTACTGGCAACATTCATTCCTGCCTCCTTCTTGTAGGCTGCAACGAGAGCCAGGCTGTTTCTGGACAAAAAGCTCCAGTTTCCCATTTCTGTTGCAGTTCCTGTAATATGGCAGCAGACATTATACTGTAAAGCAGTCTATGGCAAGGGCAGATGTGGAGATTGCAATAAACAGGGCTGCATATCTGCACAAGAATGAAATGCTCAGCCATAGCTTTTATGTCTTTATGTGATTGTGGGTTCTACATCATGCTTTCCAGCCATGTACTTCATGCTTGTGGCTGAAATTCATAATATGCAGTGCATTGCGAAGAGGTGCTTGGGTACATTGGTTGTTGCTGAAATACATGACACAGTGGAAGATTTTAAAGATGCCCTGCATGAACATCTAATGAGGGATTTTCATTCACACTAGTTGTGAAGATTCAAACAGCAGAGGAAATGAAACACTATCTCCTCTAGAGAACCTGCTGAGATATATTTAAAGCTTTCACTAATACATTCCGCAGATGCCTGTTCCAACAGTTTATAACAATCCTCTGCAGCTGATGGCACAACTTTTCAGGAATGTGATGCCCACGGTAGGTTTTCTTCAAGATAAATAGGATTTCTGTTAATCCAACTGGATATTACGGAGTATCTCACTTGCTCATGGCATAATATATAACAAGGATGACAAATGAATAATCACTGGGTAAATTTTACTATCACCAGGCTGTAATATACAGTTTCAATACCCTGTTTATTCAAGTTTATTACTTTTCTATGCCCTTGTTGCCATCTTTTACTGTGATAACCAGCCACCTGCTGGTCTTGCTTCTCTGTTTGAAAGTTTGTTGCATTTTTGGGAGTTTTTTTGTCTGATTAAGTCTGACAAAATTTTCAGATCCCACTGCTCCCTTTCCTATTTTCCCATATTGTTTTAAGCCATGGCATCGAATGAACATTATGGACATGACTCCTTGAAAATGCTGCTGTCCCTTTTACAGCACTCTGGTAATGTCATTTATTCACACTTTTCATGCTGTCAAGATCCACAGAGGCATCTTTGTGTGAGTGATTATTGCCCCATAAATCCAAGCATGAGATCCTCTTGGCTACAACTATGTTTTTAGGAGTACGATAACAAAAATTACATAAAACAAAATGATAAAATATTGGCTCATCTAGTGCCCCATCAACACTGCTTTGGGTTGCTACATGGGAAAGCAGGATGTTGGGGAGACTGAGATTCAAAGTGGTGGGAAGTCAGACTCATCAGGGAAGACAAGTGATTTAACATGGCTCTTCACCATAAGCGCCTGCAGCTAGCTGATTGCTAAAGCAGCACTGAGAGGATCTGTAGCGGAGATTACACAATCAACCAGGCCAGCTAGCAAAAAGTCTGCTGTGATGGCATCAGTTGGCAGCAAGTTTCCATAGAAAAGAGGCTGATTCCTGTTGCTAGTGCTTTTAGACCTCTAAAGATCACCTTAAGTAAGTATTACTTGTTTGTAAGCTTTTTTTACTTTGCTTTGTCAGTCCAAAGAAGGAGGATTATAAGAATTGTTGCTCCTTCGCATGTCTCTATCAGCAACATTGAAGATGAGCTGCATTTCACGTTTCAGCTGCATATAGTGACTTAAACTGAGCACGTGAGTTGTAGAACAAATATTAAATTCTGTAGTTAAGCATGTATCTATTCTTTGGGGAAAGAAAGCCTCTGGGGAGAGGATATCCTATCAATCAACTTGATCAGACAACAGAGGGTAGCTATGGAGTAGCTGCTGTTCAGGTAGCATTCTTAAAATCAAATACCCTGAATTTTTTGGTAGCTGCACAGAATGCTATCTGCAGACCATGATGACAATCCACAGCTAATGACAATATTTGTTTTTTTTTCAAATGTGATTTTTCAAGCCAACAGCCATAAAAGATAAAAATAGTATTTAAAAATAGCAGATAGAGAGGGTGGTGTTCTTGTCTGGTCCTGGCTTTGATGTTGGAATGACTAACTGGGTTAGTAACTAAACTAGGGTTAGTATCTAAACTAGGAGTAACTAAATTAAGGGTTAGTGGCAAGCACTAAACCTTAAAGGCTACATGTAGTTTATATAAAATACCCTGAGAGGTTCAAGACTGGTTTATGGGTAGGTTCAAGAGCAAGGTTACCATATGACCTAGAAATCTTTCTACTGCCAATAAGAAATTACTGTAAATAATAAAGGTGTGTCAAGAGCCACAAAACTCTCTCCAAACCTGATCCTATTCTTGCCAGGGCTCAGATGAGTAGTGACTGCCCCTGAACTGATCTGTCATGTCCATTAAGCTGTGACAGTATGTGAATATTGACAAAAAAAGGGCCTACATCAATATAGCCACTTGTAAAATGAAGGGTATAGAGTGATACCTAACATATTGTATAATGCAAGAAAGAAAATTTAAGCCAAAGTCATTAGTGCAAATACTGAATACAGTCAGAAGTGTTATGAGAAGTTTAATACCCACACAGAATACGGAACTTCAGTGTTAAAGCTCTCACTTGGAAAATGACATCAGGAATATTTTATTCTATGTGCTTGCATTAATTGATGATTTACATTTTTAAAAGGGCAGCAGGGACCTATCTAAAAGCAGAGAGAAAAGCAACCATACCCTACCTTTAGCCAAATGCATTTCCCTGATGTTAGAACAGGAACCTGATTTCTATTAAACCAGCTTAAATCTCAGAACTCCCTGTCAGTCCAATTTTATATCAGTGATGGATTTCACTGAACAACTTTTGTCCCCCCATTTCTTAGAAGCAATAAAGATTGGAAAAAAAAAACCAAAAAACCACAAACCAAACCCATGCTAGAGGATTTGCAGAAGGAAAAACCTGCACAATTATTGCATGTGCGTTTTTAGTTATGCTGATCATGTGCAATCACATTATTTCATTGTTTGCAAAAATGCGTGTTATTTACCCCTTATATAATTGTTACATTTGTTTCATCGAGGCTTAAAATTATTAATATAAGTGAATATTCAAGCAGTGACCCAGAAGAAAATTGATGATTTCTTTATATTATTTGTCAATAATTGCAATGAAGAGGTCATAAAAACATGAAATAAAGAGGGAAAAGCATATTAGGAAAGTGGACAAGAAGCATTTGTGCACAAAATTCATTTACAGTAACCTTGGAAGTCCAACCTTGGTAAAGGCCACTTGAGTATTTAGGCAAGAAATTCAAAATAAGAAAAAGGCACTGCTGCATTTACAACTATTGCCTTCAATTTGGAGGGCATTGCCAACAATGACATTTGCAGGAAACTTTAATCTGCTCAAGTACAGATATTCTAATGACTACCCCAGGGCAACTACCGCAGAGAATGGCAATATGTATGATGTCTAGACAACTAACACTTACCTCATTTTTACAATACTCTTACATTTCTATTGAGTCTAGAGATCACAGGAGGCCAGAATATAAAAGTTACTAACCCATTAGTGCTCCCTATTTTGTTTTGTGCAAGGGTTATGAACTATTGCAGTGTTGAAATACAGTGACTTCAGGGGTTATCACAGATGTCTTGGATTAATGAGTCATAGTTACTGTTATTCACTAGGTTATGCTTTTTTACAGAGAAGAAATTAACTCCACCACAATATTGCAGAAAACTGCTGCAAATTTAACTGAAATATCAAGAATGGAAGCTTGTATGTATCCCTAGCACAGAAAGGAACCATATAAAATTGAAATAGTGATAAAAAGGGCAGAAATAGTAAAATTTGTAAGGAAGATATCCAAACAGGAAGTCCTGGAATCCATGTGCCTCATAAATAGATCAGTAGACCCATCTGTGTCATTAGGTGACTTACAGGGCATTGAACTGAAAGAACCCATAGTATTCTACTATATGGCATGTGAAGTAATGGGGACTTTTTAAACACAAAAGCTTGAAAGTTGGTAAAGAAGCATAATGTTTTGTTGAAACTCAAAACTCCTCTGAAGCCAGTGCTGAAAATATTAGGTGTTTCGGAATGACGGTATTCAAAATGAGGGGAAACATAAATGTGGAGTCAGGGGGTGCAATGGTGTCATTAGAATGTCTCATTAAGACAGCCAGGGTTAGATTTTAACCCCAGAAGGGCTTTCAGAAAACTGAGAAAGAAGCACAAGGATTCGTTCACCAGAAACCAGGAAGGGGGATTCTACAGTTATGGCAACAGCCTGAAGTAAAAGTGTGACAGCTGCTCTAGACCAGAACTGCTAATACCATGAACTCTTCCTCTGAGTTCTAATTGATGGAGAATACACATAAAATAGCCCCGTTAATTTCTGAATAGGTTTTGTATGACATTACGTAGGGATTTTATATTTCCTTGAATGAAAATTAAAGATGTTTTCTATAGTTTAAAAAACCTTTGCCTCTTAAAATCCATTGTTTTCCTGATTTGAAAATTGAAAAGGTTGAAACGCATTTCTTCCCTGCCTTCACTGAAGTGAAATGTGCATTTTGGCAGCAGAACTTAGGCTGCCATTCTGAGATATAGTTCATTAGTTCCTTGGTAATTGCAGAAGACTTTTTTTCTTCAAACAGGGTCTCCAGGCCATTTTTTTTTTTCTCAGTTCACTCCCCCAACAAGAACAAATAGGCAAGACTGCATATTCAACCCTTGAGAAGAAAAGGTTTATTAAGTAGAGACAGGATCTCACCAGAGACTATCGTTCCCAGGCCACAGGATATTTTATGATTCAGCAGACATGCAAGAGTTCTGGGCTGGGCCGGGCCAGACCCTTCCGTTTTCTTTCTTAGGACCAAAAATAAATCTCTGTTGGTTCAATTGTATAATACGCTCATTGATTTACCTTAAATAACTCCTGAGTTTCTGTAATTATGCTGGCCATAGGTATCAATTAATATAGGTATTATTACAACGTAACTAGTTAATAAAAAGCTTGTAACATCTATTTGTACCCTTACAGCATGTTGAAGAGTCTTTCAGTGAAGAAGTTCCATAGCACAAGACAAAACAGCAATTTTTCTTCTTTCATGTATTTCATATGAAATACAAACTGTAAAAAAAAAAAGAAAAAAAAAATCTGTATACATACCCACCACTTTTCCTTCACCGATGAACTTTGTCCTTTAAAGATTACTTCATTTTTCTGTTAGTTCTCAAGTTGATTTCCAGTAGCAGTTTGAAGTTGAATTGCAATTGCATTTCTAGAACGCTCCTTTTTCAGTGGAGGCTTCTTTAGCAACATATCTGGAAGATGACTGACTTCAAAGCAGCTGAAGCCTGATGCACACACCTCAAGAGAAGATTAAAGTGGATACTGAGTTTTGGACTGCACAAAGTGATTTTATGAGATTTTAATTTAAATTTAATTTAATTTTTTTAAACAATTTAATTGTTTCCAGGTAGCCTTCTAAATCCTGCAATAAGATTTTCAAACCTGAGGAGGCAGAAACGCCAACTGAAATCTAAGGAGCAAAGTCACTCTGTTTATGGAATCCCTATGGAATGGATACTGGTGGAAAGAAAATTCCATATTTTTCTTTTTTTTTTATTTTCCCCCTATATCTTTGTGTTGACAGAGTGGATACAACATGTGAAGGCCTTTTCTCAGCATGAAAGGCGGGGCTCAAGCCTGAGATCTACAGAAAAATCTGGTGACTCAAAGTAATGAACCATATGCAGATGAATAACCAAAATAGAAGTATAGCTACTTAACATAACTTGCTTCATTGACTTAATGTGTTCTGTGGGTATAAACACGCTTTTACAACTTACATAGTAACTATAGGTGGCTTAACTCTTCCAAAAAAAAATTATGGAAAAAAATTTCATGTTTTAGCCACACTCCAGAATCTTTTTGACAGTCAAGAATCATGAAGTTTTTTTTCTGATTCCTCCTGCTATATGAAATCTTCAGACAAATAACAAAATGACTAACACCCTTTGCTATGGAAAGAATGAAACTGAGTATTCAGAGAGCTACAAATGCTGAATAATCAAACTGATACAACAATTTCTCCCTCTCTATCTATTACGGTGATGTGAGTGTGAGTTTCAACATCAGTACAGAAATCCTCAGACAGAACAAATTTCCAAACAGATAACATATGTTTAAATGGTATATTAGAAGAAGCATCTTGTCCTGCTGGAAAGTTGAAGCCACTGATACCACAACATTACTCTTGTTGGTAACAGTATCACCTCTTTCTCTGCAAATTGTTTCTTCCATAATAGTTTAATCCACGCAATAATTTAAGCCTCTGACTGCAATTTCTGATTCTAAGAGAGTTCTCAGAATATATCCCAAAACTCCAAGTGATTGGCAGCTCTGTAAAAAGTGACAGCGAGCCCAACTATCCATCAAACAAATGAGTGGTAAGTCATTTGGAATTTATCCCAATGTTATTCAGCTTTCTGTAGAATTTAATTCTGTTGTGTGTAGGAGAAGTTTCCCAAAGGTTAATAACTGTGTCATTTTATATTTTACTCAAAAAACTGAGAGCTAGAAAACCATATTTCAGGCTAAGCATTTATAAAATAGTTTGGAAAATAGTCATCTTGAGTTAAACACATACAAAAATGAAATTTATCCAAAGGTTTTTTATATTTTTTTTTCAGAATTAATCATCCCAGTTTAAGAATTCTGCTTCAACAATAGACATTGCACACTTTTAAGGATACTGGGTTCTTTTTGTTTTCCTCTCTTTTAAAACGAGTCTACTCTAAGTAGTCCAAGATAAGACTAGGATACATCTCCGTTACTTAGTCTTCAGAGTTTGGAATTCTTCACTGAAGCTAAATGTTAATTACAAGTAAAAAAGAGAGTTCACTCTCTCATTTTGAGACGCTACCAGCAGAAGGGGTGCTTCTCTCTTCTGCCAGGACAAAACTTGCCCTGAGTCTGTGGCACTTGAGTTGTATTTTTCTCTGGACCACAAGAATCACCAGCTACATTTCCCTCTTCCCAATCACATGCCGTAAATAGGCTGTTGTGAGCTGTTCTTGATGGGAATGTTCTCAGTGACTTCTACTGAAATTTTGCCATTTCCTAGAAAGGAAAAGAGGATTTCTGGTGCCAGAGAAAAAGCATAAAAGTTAGTCCTGAGACACTGTCTTTGGATTGTTTCTGAATATGTTCCAGAATGTGCTCTTCATAAAAGAGACAACCCTTGGAGCAAAAACCAAAACACATTTCCTCGTTCCAGCTGACTTGTCTTAAACAGTACACCCATTTGCAGAATAAAATGGATCTCATTCTATAATATAAGCTGCTCAGGAAAGCTATGAAGAGGAATGCCAATTTAGATATTATGTTTGAACACCATGTGCGAGTCCTGTCAGTGAAGAGCAGTCCCAGAGGAGCAGAGGGAAGGAAGGCTCAAGGGGAGCAGGTGGTTAAGAAGGGAAGACTTAGCAGAGATCAGTAGTCTCAGGGTAAAAGGGTAGCTGAACAGAAAGTGTGTCCTTTCCACTGCTACCACACTCTATTCCAGCTTCTGTGTCTTTTTAAGTATAGTTCTTGAACAAAACTAATGTGTTTGTGCTCCTCATGCTAAAGTTCAACAAACACTTCTATCCAGAGTAAGCTGACAATACCATTGAGCAAAGGAATCCTACCTACCTGCCCTCCTGGCTGTCTGCTTCTGATCCTGTATCATGTTCTCTCTTATACCAAGACAAGTGTTTACGAGGCCACACTCTAAACTGCATCAGGAAATCCATCTCACTGAAAGATAGTTGTATTTTTCCTGCTGGGTTAGTTTCTAGCTGGAGCAGCCCTTTTAGTCAGTTGGCTGTAAAGTCACTTGAACGTCTGTGCAGCACAAATATTGGGGCAGGAATAGGCAGCTGGGAGGGAGGAGCAGGGTATGTTGTAGACAGATCTACTTCTTCCATTAGCAGTGCCCGTGTTATCTGTCTGGATAAGCCACAGCCTTATTCCAGGGTATTTGAGGTTTGATCCGCAGAAGAATTCACAAGTGAATTTCTGGGGAGATGTGCTTATTCAGAAAGAAGAGCTATCCTTTGCAAGCTGTATTGGAAAAGCAAGTGCTAGATGTTTTAGCTAATATCTGTTAGCTAACAGATTCGTAGCTGTTTGACTATGTTATGGTCTTGACATGCAGACTGTGCGCTGGGTGGAGAACTGCCTGGCCACCACACCCAGAGAGTGGTGGTAAATAGTTCCTTTTCTAGCTGGCGACCTGTCATTTGTGATCAATATTGGACCCAACACTGTTCAATCTCTTCATAAATAATCTTGAATCAAATGCACCCTGATGAACTTTGCCAGTGGCATCAAATGATACTGAGTGGGGAAGTGGGTATTTTGGAAGGGAAAGCCACCCTGCAGGAAGAACTGGACAGGCTGAATGACTGGGCTAACAAAAACTTGACAGAGTTTAACAAGGACAAGTGTAAAGTCTTGCACCTGTGAAAACGCAATCCAAGAGTGCAGCACAGGCTGGGATCTACTTGGCTGGGGAGCAGCTTCTCAGAAAGGGACTTGGGGCCCTGATGGACAACACGTCAAATACGAGTGAACAGTGTGCAGCTGTGGCAAAGAAAGCCAACAAGATGCCTGGTTACATCAAGGTCATCACCAGCAGAGATAAAGTCATTATCCCACTCTACTCAGCACTGGAATACAGGGTTAACTTTTGGTCCCTGCTCTACAAAAAAGATGTGGACAGACTGGAGAGGGTTCAGGGAAGAGCCACAAAGATGATCAAAGGACTGGGAAGCCTGCCATGTGAGGAAAGACTGAGAGAGCTGGGTGTGTTCAGCACTGAGAAAAGAAGGCTCAGGGGATACCTTATCACCATTTTCTTCTCGTATTTATAGGGCTGCTATAAAGAAGACAGAGACTCCTTTTTTACAAAGAGTCACATGGAAAAGATGACGGATAAAGGGCACAAATTACTCCTGAGAAGATTCTGCCTAGACACAAAAGGAAAATTTTCCACAATGAGAACAATCAGGCAGTGCAACAATGTCTCCACAAAAGTGGTGGATTTTCCAACATTGGACATGTTTACGATACAGCTGGACAGGGTGCTGGGACATCTAGTCTAGGTCATGCTTGCCTAGAAATGTTGGACCAAATGATCCTTGAGGGCCCTTCCAACCTGGTACTTTATGATTCTTTGATCTGTAAAATGGAGATAATAATATCACCTTAGAAGAAAGATGTAGAAACGTTATTGTCATGAGTTCAGCAGCAGCAGTCATTTTTCTTTAAGCAGTAGCTGGTGAGCACTGTGTTTTGGATTTTTGGCTTGGGAGCAATGCTGATAACACCAGTGTTTATAGTTACGGCTTGGAGTGTTCAGGCTGGCCAAGGACTTTCTGAGTTTCATGCTCTACCAGGGAGGAGGGAAGCCTGGAAGAAGCCGGGCGAAAGGGGAGACAGGACACCTGACCCAAACTGACCAAAGAGGTATTCCATACCATATCACGTCATGTCCGGGAGGTAGAGACGGAGGGGAGAGACTCGAAAAGATGGTGGTGCAGGGGGGTGTGCATGGCGTGGCCGGGATTTGGTATGAGGTGATGGGGTGCACTGTGTAGT
>JASSUY010004957.1:0-10985 GCA_032466535.1 Forpus xanthops
CCATTTCCCCGGGACTGGGGAAGAAAGAGGGGGGGGTGCACAGAACTGTTTGAGGGGGGCCTCAAACTACGACAGGGGTGAAAATAGTCAAGTAGTATGATATTGAATTGCTGGCCAGTTTATTCACATCATCTGCAGATAAATACACCCCTCACCCCCCTAATAAGCTCAAATATCTGATCTATCCCAGATAATACATCTTTGTCTGCTGTAACATACATGTCACCTCTACCCCACTCAGGGACAGTATATACTCATTGTAGTGAAGAGGATTGCCTCTGGCAGATTAATTGCTCTGACACTCCTCCTCAAATAAAACAGTTTCTCTCTTTTTTTCTGGACATGCTATTTCAGCACTTCATCCCAACACCTAGCAGAGAGGCTAGTGCAGATGCTCCTTTGAAACTCCAAGGCCAAGCTCCTTATTTTATGCAGTGCTTCCATAGGCTCAGGTTAAACAAATGAAGTGTTCTACAGAGCTGTGGTTTCAAAGTATCTTCTACGTAATATTTTTTTTTTTCTTACTTATGATCATATCCCAGACCTTGAGTGAACCTGGCACCCATGACAGCAGAAACACTGCATGGTTTGTATGAGCTCTGCACGCCCTTTCCTGTAATACCAGGAATATCATGAAACACAGCCATCTAGTAGGCTGAAATGCACAATAAGGGTTTTTCATAGCACTATGGGGCTCACCTTTTCTGGACAGATGGCAGAAAATTCTGTGAAGGCCATGGAGGACCATGGGTGGTCTATGGCAGTAGCCTGCAGCCACTCTACAAAGCAGTTTGGTATGCCCACTTGACCATCTAAGCCAACTTATCAAAGTTACAGAAGGGGTTTGTGTGCAGATGGCAGCTAAAGTAGGGCAACACCTGTGCTTTAGATCAAGGACACAATGCAAAGAGAAACACTTTTGAAGTAATAGATAAAGGAAGCTTGAAAAGCCATATGGTCAAATGATGACAAAGGAACTGGGTGGTGGCATTGTGATTATCGATTATCAGTCCCACACGGGACATGCTTCAGTGAGTTACAGGTGAGCATTCATGTGCCTTTGGTGACCTATGGAATGGTACTATCATGTCTGTTTGTCTTGCAGAGTAATTAGAGAAGGCTAATTCAGCAAAGCAGGATTTGCAAACCTTCTTTAAACCTTTGGATAGAAGGTGCCCTGTCACATGTGCAACATTTGTTCCCTGTTCTCAAAATTGCCAGCGCATGTGCATGGGTAGCCTCAGCTGATGGTGCTTTCTGCTTTCTCTGCAGTGACAAATGTCAGTTCCACTTCACTGGAACAGGGTGCTGGCACAGTCTGTAACACAAATCCTCCTAACCAATGCACCTCAGCATGGCAGGGCATGCTACAGTGTGAGAAGCAAAATAACTCTTTGTCTCTGGTCCCTCACACCAGCACAGCCATTGAGTCAATTCCCTAAGTGGTGGGAATCTGACAGATGGAGTCACACCCCAGGTCATCACTCTTCCACAGCACATGAGATCAGAAGGAGAAGCTGGGATCTTCTCTGGTTGTACAGAGAACCTCAGGAGCTGGGGTACTGCTTATCCCTACCCTACTCTCTTACACAACTGAATAACACTCATTTTACTACCACCTCGAATTTGCTACTTGCCTGACTTGGTTTGTAGCAATCTCCTGAGGAGACAGCCTCTGAATGTCATGTGATTCAGCAGGGCAGTTCTGTGCTCCTACTCAGTACAGTAGAAACAGTCAGTGGTGCAGCAAGCCGGACCCCTTATGGGCAGAAGGCACCAGCCTGCCACATACATTGCAGAAAGCTGTCTCTGCTGAGGGACCACATCCTTCTCCTATATGCAATGGAAGGATACATACCTCATACATCTCTGTACAAGGCACCTTCAACCAACAGCAGTATGGTTTTTGCCAGTGATGAAAAACATCATTATATAGTAAACAAAGGGATTGTTAAGGACGATTCTTGTGCCATAAAGGGTACAAGGAAATCAGCATGTAACATAGGAAAGTGTTAAACAAAGAGACTGTTGGATGTGCAGGACAACAGAACTCAACTCCCCTGACTGGTCTTTCCATGACCCTGTGTCGCTGTCAGGGCAGATATTCCTGTCCTCCTGACTAAGAAGCAGGTATGGCTGCCTAACAGTTGGGGAAAACACAAATCTTTGGCTTTAAATATCACTTTGAGGTCTGAGGACCACAGGACCATTTGAAAGGATGCTGTCCAAAGGGTGGTTGGTCTCTGTAGGGAGTCTCCTGCCAGTCCTTTCCAGGACCACAGGTAGCACAGAGGGTGCAGCCCACTGCACCAATGGTGGTGCTCTCTGAGCAATCTAATGTTGAGATCTCAGCAGCAGTCAAAGCACTAGCAGTGTTAGCTCACAAACACCAAGTCCAAACACCCGCTGGGCCACCTATGCCATGGATGATAGCACCTTCTGGAAGCAGGCAAGCTTCCCATGAACTTCTGAATGTTAAAATCCTCTTATAAAAACAAATAGGCTTCGGAGAAATCCCAAGGGCATATTTCAGAGCACTTTGGATTTTAGCCTGCTTCAGCTTCAGCTGCCAGCTATCCATCTGTCCTCCTAAATACTTCATTATGCAGCTAGGTAATGAGCCTGCATCTCCTTTACTGGTGGGATTATAATTATGAGGGTACAGGGAGACAAACTTGTAATGTAGGTCTCAGGGGGGAAGGACCATAGCAGAAGTTTCATAATTTTTCATTCAAACACAGTTAGAGTACATATCATTCCAGTGAAGTTATCCCTATTAGTAAGAAATATGTCCCTTTTCCTTGCCATGGGGAAGCTGAACTCCGGTTCAAAAGGCTTGCCACTGGGGCTCTCAGAGGTGATGCTTCACTGACCTGCAGTTACACCTGGGATCTGGCCACTGCCTCAGCAGAGCATGGGAAGAGGCAGACTGATCAGGGCAAGAGGAACATGCTTTTCCTATTATATTTTTCCTGCACATTAAAAGGCAGAGATTTTAGATACAGAGCTCAGAAATGCTCAAACTCCAGCGGTCACAGCTTGCCTTTTGTTCGAGCCTGGAAACTACTCAGCTGGCACAGGTGGCTTAATGTCCAGCCAGCATGGACAGGATATAGCAGGATCAAGCTTTGGCCAAGCGCCTGCTCCCCCACAGCTCCACTTGCCTTCCACTGTTCCCCTTGCTGCCTGAAGAGATCCCTGCAGGTCACATTTACATGGGTCAGCTGCTTTGGAGATCTTCCCTTTTACAAAGGAATGCTAGCAGGAGACATATAACACCCATTATCATCTGTTACCACCCTCCACAATGGGTAGAAACTGATCTTTGTAGTGGTTTATGGCTTTAAAACCTATTGTGCCTCCAGTCAATTCCTGCCTGATTTTAGCTGCCTGAGTCATTGATGACCTGACTATTTTGATTTTAGCGGCTTTTATTTTGTCTCCCTTGAAATGGCATCACTCTGTGGTAGGCAGTTTACCACCTAAACGAGCTAAATATGTAAAAGAGTTGTTATACCTTTCAGTGATGGTGGGGAAAGAGGATTTGTTTTATTTTGATGAGTAGTCTAAATATTTTTGGGTCAGACTTTGGCATTTCAAATGCAGGAAGGGCTGCCTTTGAACTCCACTTAGCTACTGAGAAATGCCTCTTCTGCTTTATGTCACCGAGGCATCATCTTCTATAGATTTCTAATAATGTTTGGGTCTGAGCTACTGTGAAATCACAATTTCAGAGTAAGTTGACTGTCAAGTACATTTCTCGTGCAAATGCTTCCTTTAGTTTAGAATTAATAGCTAAGCTGATGTTTTAGTAATTTTAAATTTCTCTTTGATTATGAGCTTCTTGTGGTTATACAAGTCAACTGGAAGCTAGTCATGGGAGCACATTTATATGAAGATGGTGTAGCCAAAAAGAAAGGGATTATACACATGCTCAATTTCTAGAAGCAGCCAAGAATAATAGCAGCTGAAAATTGTCAGCTACTTTGACAATAGAAATCAGAGCCTTCAGGAGATGCATGCAAAAAACCTGCGACTTCCAAAGTAAGAGCTTACTCAGAAAAGAGCTTGTTCCCAGTGCTTTTCTCCAGGGCACATGCAGGCTGACCCCACCGGCAGCTCAGGTCTCCTGACAGTCAGCAGCACTCTAGTTTCAAGTAAGAGTCACTTTCTCTTATGCTATAGTGCTTCAAACGGAATTGAGTTTCCTCTAACCTTTATGCTTGATGGAGCGAAATAATGTCCTAATTGTTGGAAGATTGGCTATTGGCCATAGTAACTTAAAAAAAATAAATTAAAAGGAGTCTGAATTATAAGATAAGCAAAAAAAGCTTCTACTTGGGCTGTCTTTCATGCCACCAAGCAGACTCAGTGCTAGCTGTGACTCTGCCCTTAAATATCAGCTTGTATCCAGCAGCATCAAATAAATACCTCCCTCAGAGGGCCCTATTCTGAGCAGTACCACTCTGCTGGGTAAAATGGTGAAGAACAATGTTCAGGCAGAAATAAAAGGCCAAACTGCTGCAGCTGCATTACTTGAAAAAGAGAAGCTCATGCATAAAGAGCAAAGGCTGACTTGGACTGTTTGGGCAGGCATAATTCTGCCACCCGCTACCCAGTGTCACAGATTACAGTGGTGACCACATTACTGAAGACCCATTTATCCTATTTTCTGCTTTTTTTCATCAGGATAAATACCTTTTTTTATATATACATTTTTTTTTTATTTTGGGGGAAATAATGGCATTTATTGGTTAATTGGGTTAACAAATAAATGTTGCATACCATGTGTGAGATAAAACTGAATGTTTTATTTCACAAACTCACAAGCCCTTTAAACCTAGTTACCTCCTCATCCTTTGTACATAATAAATCTGATGTGTAATGATAATCACTCTTCAGGCAGATGTTAAACACAAACGTCCAGGCCATGTTGATGCAGGCACCCATGTAGTCTGCATTTATACACTGAAATCCCATCACTCCTAAAGCCTCAGGAAACAGTCAGATTGTTAACATCCCTGAGAAGTACCTCAGATACAGCAGCATCTCTGCTTTAGTAGGCTGGCCTAGCATTATGGCAGGCTTGGGATGCCTTACCCAGCAGGGCAGCAGCTCACACACACACTTGCTCAACCCCTTTTCCAATTGTCATGCAAATTATTTCTCACCATACCAGGGCTTTGTGTGTGCTTTAACAAACACCTCACAGCTTTGGTAGTGTTTGCACATAAAGACAGAACTATTTTCACCTGGATGGATAAAGCCTGGGCCTTGAAGCTTTTGGATTTTATTTTACATTTTCAGGCTCATTTTTCATAAGAAGGATTAATAATCCCCACACTCTTTTTTCCCCTTGTTTTTCCCTCAGCTCAGCTTACCAGCTTGTCAAAGCTAGAAACAGGATCAGCAAACATGCCAGGGCAAGTTCCACCACCATTTCCTTAATTCAATCAAGCAGAGTTGAGCCCCACAGAGAATTACTTCAGCCAAACTGCTTTAGGCCTGTGCCAAAGGCACCAATTGCTCTCAGGACAAAGCAGGAAGCTCAACAGTGCCAGCACTGCTGAAGCTTGATCTACTGCAGATTTGTATCCTATACCCTTCAGCCTTCCTGTGATTTCCCCTATGTCACATCCCTGATCCTTCCCAACCTTTTCCCATCACGGGCAGACTGAAGAGGACAGCCATGCCATCAGGCAGCCTAGGAACTGCCTTTGGCATAGACCAGGGCTGAGCTATTGATGCCTACCTGCCAGTGACAGGCTCACCAGTGGGTGCATGTGTGTTTTTTGTCTACCTTCACGTCACTGCCATGAGTTATCCTTCACAGCTCCAAGACCTCTGCTCCCTAGCACATTTGTTTAAAATTAGCATATGGATGTAAAAGCTACAAGTGCTTGCATGCAAGGGGCAGACTGCAGAGACGTAGTTGTGTAAGCATAATTCACTTTGGAACGTAGGCTAAAAATAGTAAAGCTGTATCATCACATTCTTTCACAATGCTTCAGAAGCACTGAAGTGGTGCTTATAACTGTGACAAACCCCCATTAAAACCAAAGGGAAGCAGGTAAGGATGCAAAAGCAACCTCTGCATCCTGCTCAGCCTGCTAGGCAACACTAGTGCTGGAGCCCCTCACCCCATCCCACTCCACACAACCCCACTTACATGCCGGCTGCAGCAAGAATGCCAAGCAAAGTCCCCACCACCACACTCTGGGTTAGCACACAAATAGCCGGTTAAAACCTCTCAGCTGAAAGGCTTCTCTGCCTCCAAAACAGGTTTCTGAAGACAGCTCCTCAGTAGGGATGGAGCCAGGTGTCAATCTGTGTTCCCCCCAAGCACCCTGGCTAATTAGCTAAGTTCACCAGCTGGTTCTCTGGGAGCTCTTACATTTGTATGAAGGTGAAATACAGCCCTTCAGGAAAGGAAAGACTGTAGGAATAGCAGGATTGTTCACACCAAAGCTTTGCTAAAGATTAGTGTAGCTGGATGCAAAATCATGCTCATACTCATCCTAGTTCTGGCTTTTGAAAACACTGCTGCCCTAAAATGACTATTCCCATTATCACTAACCTTCAACATTTTGTGGTTCAGGAGCCTTAGCCAATGGAAGTGGCTTAAACATACAGGGAAGGTTACTGCTACAAACAGCTGATGCACTGAGGATAAGATAGAAGGAAAAGAAAGATACACATAAGAAAGAGACCACAGTGAACTGCTGAGACTGTTCTGTCAGTACAGCAGGTGGTGGTCTCAGCGCACCAGGAGCTGAATCACTGCAAAATGTTGTGTGGTAGGGTGTAGAGATGGGCTGAGCAGTATCTTCTTCTGCAGAGCCTGCACAAGGTTGGGACAGAGGCTTTGGCCATGGGAACCTGCCACAGCCTTATAGGGGAAAGCGCTTGGCTGAAAATAAACCAGGAAGGCAATGCCCAGTGGCATGGTGGGCAGTTCAGAGGTGAGAGTCAAGTTTTCAGTGAGCGATGAGCAGGAAAGAAAGGCCACTTGTTTATTTGCTCCCATTTTCTGCCCCTTTCCCACATGTGCTGGCAGTGCCAAAGTGGCTGGAAACGGGGCTGCAGCTGAGCTGCTCCAATCTCGTCAGCACTTGTGCTTCAGAACTTTGTTTTCCCCTTGAACATTTGCTGTACCTAAGATAGGCAGACAACTTTAGGACAAGTTACAATTAATGCTTTTTCTGAATTTATGTTTTTCTGTGGTGATACTCAGCTGGTCCCATCCCGTAAGCAGTGTGGGATACTGCTGTAGTGGAGGCACTTCAGTCCCTCATTCATATCCATCTCCTGGGGGTGTCTTTACAGCAGGTTGATTGGTGTAAAGGAATTGAACACCATGCTGGGTATTTGTGCTACGTGGACCTGAAGGAAAAACAGGACAGATGCTTTCTGGTAAAGAGAGGAAGAAAAGGCTGACAATTCATGTGGTGCAATGCTGTGAGGGCTGCAATAAAAGACTGAATCAACATTTCTTTTTGATGGAGCCATGTTCCAGTGGCTAAACAGGCTTCCTATGCAAGAAAAAGCCACATTTACGCTGAAGCTGAAAATAGTGAGTGTACACTTTTATTATCCCATTAACACCCTCTCCCCCCTTCCCCAGCATCATTTAGCTGCAAGTCTTTCAGCAGGGTACAATAATGTTCCCAGAAGAAACAGCTGGTACAGAGACAGGATGTTGTTTGAAATGGCCCGAGAGATGCTGTCACCAGGTGGCATTTATCAGCTGTATGCAAACACCACACTTGAGCAAGGCAGCTGAGAAAGGGGACATATCAAAAAAACATAAAAGCTAGGTACAACTTAGCAAAGAGAGCATTTGTAGCTGAAACCTCCTTTTCGGCATAGATGGAAGAGGAGGGAGTAATAAACAGCCCTGCTAATCTAGTCTGTTGGCTTCAAACCAAGGTAATGAGGCATGTGGGTGCTTTGACAAGGAGCCAGAAACTGCATTTTGCCACCGATTTGACTTCTACCTTTTTTGTCTCTCTTAAGCTGACAGTGAATTCCTCACAGTCCACTGAGCATATCAAAACGGGGCTCAGGCTAGGACTAATGCCTTTTAAAGTACTGCTAGGAAAATAATTCACTTAATTAAATATTTCCAGTCGTGGAAACCATCCTCTAGGCAAATTGCACCACCTCTTCCCCCTTGGCACACACGATATATAGAAGAAAACCGCATTTGCTCTTTTTCTTTTTCCTGCAACACCATTTCCCCTGTCTCTTCCTTCTCAGCTGTCCTTCCTAGGGCTATTTCAGCAGGAAGGAAGATTACTCTAGTGATTGGGTCAGAGAAGTCAGAGGGTGAGCTCCTGACTCTGCTGCCTACTTGTTTTGTCCTAGGCAAATATCCTAATCCCTCTTTGGGACAGTTCCTGTATCTGTATGGCCTGGAGACAAGAATGTTCCTCTACCACATCATTCTGCTCATTGATTAAAGATCCACAGAGCAGCTTAGACCTCCTTTGGTACGAGATGTTAGACAGAAGAGGATTAAGAATTTGATCAGGTCAGAACACTGCCAATGTGTTCCTTGTATATGATACTGCTCAGCTCTCAAACCCCTGCCTTTGAGGAATGGCAGGCAGCACGACCCTATCACCACATTGAATGTGCACGACCATACCAAGGAGCCACTGGTGGCCTGCATTGGCAGAGTCCATGTAGGAGGACAGAAGTGCACAGGAAAAGAGATGAAGTTGTTTTGTACCGATCTGCCTGAACACCTGCAAGAATCTCACCATGAAAGAAAATCTGAGTTTCATACAGAGACAAGCCTCCCGAAAGGAGAGCATCAAATCTTAACCCACCTTGCAGAAGTGCTTTTTTACTCCAGATGCAGAACCATCACAGCCAGACTGAAAATGTCACCACTGAGGCTTCCGGATCCCTCTCATGAGATGAATGCAAAGCTTCTATTGAAGAACAAAGTGTTAGTGATCTTTTAGCAACCACCTCTAACAAACTTGCAGTACTTGCCCTGCTGTAGATAGTCTGTTTGTATCTAACAGGTGCCCTGCAGTGAAAAGATTGAATCAAAACATACCTGTGTCTTTGGGCACAGTGGCTGTTTAGTGTATAACCCACACCAGGTCCCCAAGCAGTTCTTAGCGGCAGCATTTTGTCCAAGGGTATATCTCTGCTACCACTAGTATCTGCTAATGTTTCTTCTTTACACTGAAAAGTTTCCCCATCTCTACATTTTGCCTGCCTCCTGCTAGGTACCACCACAAGTATTTAGTGGTGGTGGCTTGTAAGTGAGGAAGGCACAGCAAGACATGCGTTAGATTTGCTGCTCCAGGGGGTGCTCCACAGGCTATGGTTGAAGGTAGCATCAAAAGAACTTTGGGGCACCCTGAGCCGTCAAAGATGCTCACCTCAAATATGCTACTTCTCACAGCAGGAGAGCCGGCCAGCTGCAGCACAGAAACTGCATTTCAAACTGCTTCCTCAAAGCCAAGGAAGAAAGCAAAGAAAACAAAGGGGAAGTGGGGAAGCCACATTTACGATCTGGGTAGAAATTTTACTATCCCTTCCAACAGGAAGGGTGCTTCTGACAGGCTCTTCAGAACACCTGGTTTTTGCTGCAGTGCACCTCCCAGCAGTGCCTGCTCTATCACTCACTGGTGTGTTTTGACAAGGAGCTGCATTCCTTCTGACACTATAAACTTTGAAGAGGCCAGAGTGATCTCTTTGCCTGACCTCCTGCTTCATGCTTGCCACAAAAGAGCCTGAATTCATTCAAAGCTGAGCTCATTCTACATGAAAGTTAGTCTGGATCTCAGAAATGAAAAGCTTAGAATGACAATGTTCTGCTGTCTGAGGGTAGCAGTAAGCATCTGATTACGTGGGACATTTCAGACCTGTTTTTATGTAGCTATTAGGAGTTGTCCTAACTCTGCCTGTTTCTGGGTGAGTTTTAAGCACATTAATTGACACCACACACTGCCTCCATAAGCAACACATGAGTCATTTGTCAGATCATGTGAAACCAGTAGGTGGATCTCAACCCAGGTCATAGTGGAGAGATGCCAGCATTGCAGGATGCTCCCAAATATCCATCCCATAGCCTAAAAAGCTGGGGACCCCTGCTTTACAGGAGACCTTTGTTACAGAGGTTTATGTAACATCTGGATAGATGCCTCTGTTCTCAGGCCCTGTCAGTGTGATACCTTTCACTGGTAATGAGCTTGAGCTATTTTTAGGATTCAATAGGGAAACAAACCTTCCAGTGATTTCATTGCTTAATTGCTCTCTGTTGCCTTAAGTACAATGGCTAACAGCTAAAATGGACTTTGGGGTGTTGCCTATAGAGCTCTGTAATAGTTTTCTGCTTTTTCTTTCTATTTGCAAGCTATTTTAGGTTGTTCTACCTTTCCTGGGCTTCCCAAAAGGAGCTGTGTTGTGCACTTTCATCAGCTGATTCTGGGAAATGTCAGTAATGCTGCTCTGTTAGTAATACATTTCTTGAAAGATTTAAAAATAGCACAGTATGAAACATTTCCATCTTCTCTCTTCTGGAGGACAACTGAGGGGGAGTTAACTCTTCTGCTTTGCTGGAGCAAGAGTTTGTACCATGTACAAGAGTTCTGGGGGTAGAACTAGCTAAGGGTACTGGCAGAGGCAGCACCTAGTCAGAACCTGAGCTAAAGCAGGCCTTTGTTATTGCCAGAGCGGCTGGTAGCACTGGCTCATGGGGCAGCTGTGTCAGTGCAGGACATGGCAGGACTGGGCATCCAAATGCTGACCTGATTCTTCTCAGGTTAGACATAAGGAACAAGTTTTTCATCCTGCGGAAAAGGACTTGGGGGTGTTGGTTGATGAGAAAATGAACATGAACCGGCAGTGTGCTCTTGCAGCCCAGAAAGCCAAACGTATCCTGGTTCAAAAGGAGTGTGACCAGCAGGTTGAGGGAGGTGATCCTGCCCCTCTACTCTGCTCTCGTGAGACCTCACTTGGAG
>JASSUY010004964.1:3369-86799 GCA_032466535.1 Forpus xanthops
GGACCTCAAGATCATCTAGTTCCAACCCCCCTGCTCTGGGCAGGGACACCTCCCACTAAACCATGCCACCCAAGGCTCTATCCAAACCGGCCTTGAACACTGCCAGCAATGGAGCATTCACAACTTCCCTGGGCAACCCATTCCAGTGCCTCACTATCCTTACAGTAAAGAATTGCTTCCTCAGATCCAATCTAAACTTCCCCTGTTTAAGTTTGAACCCGTTACCCCTTGTCCTCTCACTACAGTCCCTAACGAAGAGTCCCTCCCCAGCATCTCTATAGGCCCCTTTCAGATACTGAAATGATTTTGCAAATTCCATTCATCTTAGCAAGTAAAATAGCTCATATTTGTTTTTGCCTTTTTTTATCTAATCACAGTATGGCTGATGGTCTGAGCATATTGCTTACTCTATTTTTATACAAGAACGTGGGGGCACAAGGGGAAATACGAGTACTGATAGCAATTGTTCCAAACTGGGTCAAAAGCACCACTGGGAAAAACTTGATTCATATCCTTGATTTGCTGGAGAATTCTTCCATTCCTTGGGTTTGATCCAAAGTATGAGGACACCTTTGCTGGAGAGCTACTTTAGTTATTACAAGGGGGAAAAAAACATGTAGGAGTTTATGATTTTGCACTTCTGCTTCCAGACTAAGGTAGCACTAGCAACTTAGTTCTCTCTTCATGTAAGCTGATTAAAGCAGTGAAGAGTTCCTCAATGTTGGTTCTGGCTCCTGCCTATCTGATAAATAAAGGTGATACTGTATGGTGGGCATAATAAAATGCAGTCACATTGCTGCTGTGCCCTCTTCTAGGAAACCTGGCTGGATGAAATAAATCTTTCCTTGTATGGATATATTGCCATATTATAAAGTTTTCTCAAAGTTTAAATAATAGATAGAGTGAGGTATAAAAAGAACAGATACATAGATAGAGATAGAGATATATGAAGGAATTTGATTTCCCATTCAGAAAGGTCTAAACAGAATTCTTTGCTTTCCACTTAATATCATAATAAAGTAAGACAATATTTCTAACTAGCAGCTCTGTAATTAAATAGCTACCTAATAAATCAGAGCAAAAAGGGCAACATGGGCCACTGTGTGTTTAGGTCAATTGTTTGTTTTTACATAAAATTTTAGTGGTTAAAAATGTGAAGACAGAAAAACACTACTGCATTGCCAACAAGGGTATAAACTGCTAGCTTTGCTTTGATTGACATTATCTGTAGATTCACCTGGGAAAATGTATTAGCTGTAAAAGGAAGATCAGAATTTGGTCTTGCTATATATCGTTACTATATTTTTCAGACTCCTGCCCCTACGTGTGCCGGCACAAGAAATATTGGTATCAATTTATAGGAAGTGTCGTATAATTTATTGAGTGGTTGAAACTTCTCTCATCTCAAACAACTGCCAGTTTTCTAATCTATGAATATTAAAAATGCAACTCATAGAAAGTGATCAGTGTGACAAATCTGTGATAGATTCATACAGGATTTGTCTTGTGTCTGCTGGTTTCTGAGAGGTTTATTACCTTTGCATCAGTGAAGGAAGCAATTCAAACTCTCATCTATGTGTGCATTTTAAGCATCAAGCATAAAACCATTCAATCCTGATTCGCTACCTCATTACACATGTCTACTGACACTTAGACATGGAGAAGCATGTATTACATTTTCTGAAGCTGAATGATTGACTTTCCTATCAACTGCGCATTCTGGGTTATCCTGAAGGCAGGATTCACTGGAGAGCAAGGCCCCCAGCTATTTTTAACACTGTTTTTGTCTAAGATGACTGGCAGTGAAAAGGTGTTTTACTGAACTGTTGGTGGTTTTAGGCCTTATGAAAAAACTGCAGCATGAGCCTGCTTTAGGATACATCCCATCACAGAGCTGTTTTGCCTCCATAATTCATCCATCACAGTGCTTACCTGTCAGGGCAGCGTTTTGGTAGCTGCTTGCATGGAACTAATAAAGAGGCCAGGTGCAAAGTCTGTGTCTTTTTCTGCTGTCCTCCTCCTATGCTGAGGCAGTGATAATTTGCTTCTACCCAGAAGTCGCACTGTGGCATTGTTTCTAAGACTAAGCAAGCCTCAAAAGAGCATTATATTATTACCAATTTGTTTAACAGTGGACTGTGTTATTTAGACTTCAGAGTTTCCTAACTTTGATGTACATATTGCCCTGTATACCTAGGAAATTATTTGTAAGTCTACAGACAGAAAGATTTTATCCTTTTTTTTTTCCTGGCATCCCTCAGGAGATATTTCATGTGCCCACATTTACAGGGTGTTAATTCCAGGGAGTAGGCAGACCAAACAGTATGAGAAATGCATGAGCAATACTTTTTGCCATGGTGGGACTTGAAGAGACAAAAAAGAAGGAGACAGCAGAGAGCCAGCCTGAAACCTGGGAGTATGTCCTGCAGCAGGACATGTCAGCAGGATGATTCAGCCTCTTTAGCTGCGCTCAGCCCCACCACAGGTACAGACAGTACAGGTGCTAGTTAGCACATTGTTTTCTGCGATGTTTCCCTGTGGATCAGGACTAGCATCATTGACTCTCATTACAGAGCAAGCTAAGAGGCACAGACTGCCATGAACACACGGAAAACCTGAAACAACATGAGGCAGTATGGAGCGGTTGATCTCTTTAATTGCACAAAGACATTAAATTAACCTCTCTTTCATGTTCTGGTTTTGAAAGAACAGCACACTGAGCTGAAACTTGCCTGGCTTGAACACAGAATTCATATGAGTGTGTTTGTCCAATGTATCTTACAAAGTGGTTCCTTTCTTTCCTTTCTTTTTTCACCAGAAAGAAACCCCACTTGCCAATGCTGCATTTTGGGCTGCGAGAAAAGGAAACCTGGCTCTCCTCCAGCTGCTGATGAACAGTGGGCGAGTAGATGTGGACTGCAAAGACAGCGTATGCACATAATGCACCTACACCCTGGGCACTGATTTTACATCACTTTTCATAGCCCTCTGTGCAGAGGGTGTGGCAGGGATCTAACAATAGGCATATAAGAGTCTTATGGCACTTAGGGATGATTTAAAACCATATCTTGTTGGGAAGCAAGTTTGAAGCTCAAGATAAAATAGCATGATGATTTACATCAATGGCAAAGGGTTAGGAATTTGCCAGCACTCAAAAATGTGTCTTATGCAGTTATTTGTGGTGCTGATATTAAAAGCATGAATCCTAACACCTCGGGCTTCTTTTTGCAAGGAAATGTCATTATAGTAATAGATCACAGTGAGGAGTCAACTCAGCTAAGCCCAGGTAGCAATGATTCTGTCAGCTTGCAAAGCTCCTCATAATTAGAAGAATTACTGTCTTCCTAACTGCTGATCCTCCCCCACCCCAGTATCTCCTGGACTTGGCACCAAGGCCAAGCAAACAGTAGCCCAGTCACATGGGAGATAGATTTCATGGGGATTTCCTTACAGTAATTTGCATGGGCTGAAATCAGTTTTGAGATTAGAAATGGGGTGAAAGCACAGATATGTCTTGCTATTCTGCCTACAGTATATGGAGAGGTACTTGACTGTACCAAGCTGTGGCAAAGAGCAGGGGAAAGCTAATGTTGAGAAATTCACAGGTTTCTATTGTTTGGAGTTGGGCCTGACTTATTGAGAGTTGTGTCTGGGTTGTACAGGATGGTTGTTCACGTTTCCAGCCTGAAACATGAACCTGCCACAACCTCTCTTTCTTTGAATATCTTAAAAGTGCAAAAGATTTTCTAAGCCTATTGACTTCAACCTATCTTTTAATTTTAATTTCCTTTTCACCCTGTAGGCTAGTATTTGTCCTGCAGTACTTCTGGAGCTGATGCTATGACTATCTTTCTGACAGGGAGGGAAGGATGTTCAGATGGGGAATGAAGTAAGCAGGACAGATCAATGTAAAGAAACAAGGTCCACTACTCCTTGATCTTTCTCAAAAGAAGGCTAAATTTAGCACAGAATTTTTACAATGCACTGTAAAATATCCTGACTTACTCATTATATCAGGCATGCACATTTTCTACACTATAATATTCTGGTATGATTAAGGTTGCATGCTTCTTTTTTGAAACATCATACATTCCTTCTTTAAATTGAACTGGTATGTGTGAATGTTTTAGATGGTAAGTTTCATCCATAGGCATCTGGTTTCTGTGAGTTGTCTGTACACCACATAAATATAACCTAAATCTTACCTGGTTTACTGGTGTGGTGACTTTATGGTGTACTGTGGGAACTTCAACACGTAGTTCTGGTATGGAAAGTTCCCTCATATAAAGTGAAAAGATTATTCTTATAATTTAGATAGGGAATTAGTATTCAAATCACCCAGACCTAGCTCCTGACTATGACTCAGAATTAAGTGACTCAGCTAAATCACTCTGCTCCTATATCTTACTTTATTCTCCTGGAAATGAGGCAAAGATCTTTGGGATTCTCTGATAAAAATGCTGTGCATAAACCAAAAACATTCTTGTTATCTTTGTTTCATTTCTTTTGGGACAATAAGGCAATGTCATTGCATACATATTTGTCAAATGGTCAGGCCTCAGCAGTGCAGACAAGCCTGTTTTTGCTTTAACACACACTAGTTGCTCATTTTCAAAGTTTTCTTGACAGCAAGCTTTAAATGATAGCAAGTTTTTCAATTATCATACACTTCTTTCAGCTTTTCAGAAGAGGTGCTGCTGTCTCTTCCATTCAGCCTGATTCACTGCTGAAGGTGTCTGCAGAAGGTACTGACTTGTTTTTCCTTATTCCCAGCTTGGCACAACAGCTCTGATGGTAGCATCTTACTATGGCCACATAGACTGTGTACGGGAATTGGTGTTGCAAGGAGCAGATATCAATCTGCAGAGAGAGGTAGGAGAAGTTCTGCATTCAGACAGGGATTAAATGACCATTGATTTATTACAAATAATAAGAGTGCTATAGCGTTGTCTGCTGCTTTCTTTGTCAACTGCTTCTGTGTTACTTGCATGTATAAATAGGGTCTGTTCTGAGGACATCAAGGAATCAGATGTCTGGATTTTATAACAGGAAATGAGATGCCAGAGGAGCATTTATAAGTTATTCATCAAATATTTCTAGCACATCTGGTTGATGAGGGGCAGTTGCATCTGAGATGTAACTCCAGGGTTACACCATTTATGCATCTGCAGTTTTACTTGTCAGCACAATAAGTTACAGCTCTTTGGATGAGATGCCCTTTACCATTTGATTTGTGGAGTTCAGTCATTAAAACTGAATGGATGTCATTGCTAGCCTGGGGATTATTTTGGCTCACTATGCTTTGGAATTTCTGCCTTTTAGTCTGAGCCAACTCATCTGTAATAATCTCACTGTACCCTTCCTTGCAACTTTGCTTTGCCTTCAAGGCATCTCTCACACCATGCTTGCTTGTGGTGGGCTTTGGGAAGCTGCCTTCCCCTCATACTCCACACAGATGTTTGTAAGGAGTACCTGCAGCTGCTCTGATCTGTGTGGATATGCAGAAAGCAGAACTGCTCTGAGACAACAGTTGCACTGGTCCTAAGAGCAGAGCAGTTTAAGAAGGGCATGCAGTAACATGGGATGGTGGTAGGGAATGCAGGACAGCAGTATGTTGCTTTAACAATGCAAGCCAATGTTTCTCATTTCCCTTGGAAACCTGGAACCAGAGAATTAATCTCATGCTGACACCTGTAAGTTACTGAGTCAGTGAATGCTGTGTTCAATGACAGAAGTGTCTTTGCACTTACTGGCCTAAACTTGCTCTAGCCATGCATGTCAGTGTCTTTCAGTGGGGTCCTGTTCCAACAAAACTTGTATTTAAACATGTCCCTTCCCTTAGGTAAACACTGCTTGAAAAGCAGAGACAAAAGGAAAAGTTGTGAACAGTTTTATGGGGCTGCTCTTGAGTATTGCTGAGGACATACTGATTCAGCAAACCAACAAAAAGAAACCCTGAAATCCTCCAAAATTACTCTGTTGCAGGGAAGAAGCAACACAGATGAAGTTTAAGCCCTAAAGACAAATGGCACTGTTTTGAAACTAAATTCAACCAGTAGCTCAACCACTGCTCTTGTACTCTGAAGGTGTTGTGAAGCTTGGGGAAGTGAAAGCCCCATAAATGTGTTTGGAAGAAGAGGCTCTGAAATGGTGTCAAGAGACCTATTGTAAAGGCATTGGACACTGGAGTGAATTTCATGTGGAATAGGTGTTGGTTTCAAATTAGCTGATCCTTTGTTATGCAGGACTGTTCTCACTCTGGGCTTTATTCCCTATCTGGTGACTGGGTAGAAGTTACAAAATCCTAAGAGGTCTATATTAGAAACTGTGTAGAAGCCCCTTAAGAAACTTGGATTTTATTCAAACATATGATGTTGAACAGATTTCTCAGTGCAATAGGAATAAAGCTGACCTGAGATACCTGGTGTCCTCAGAAGTCCTCAAAATCATCCTGCCTTTTCAGCTGATACACAAAAGATTGTGAATACTTTTAGATCTGAAATTTATATATTTCAGTCAAGTGCCTTATGTGTTTGGTTTTTTTTTTTAATCCATTTTATTCCTTACAGTCAGGTGCAACTCCTCTGTTCTTTGCTGCACAGCAAGGCCACAACGATGTAGTGAAGTTTCTCTTTGAATTTGGAGCCTCAACTGAATTTAGGAATAAAGTAAGATGATGGGTATGGTTTTGCATGCTGACACATTCCGACAATCAAGGCTTTTTTTGCTATTCACATGAAATATGGCATGGCAGCAGGAGGATGATAAAAGGATTTCCTCACTTGAATATTTTCTGAGTAATATGTGTAATGCAACATATTGTGAAAATATTAACTTGGACTAGCTGTTGTTACCTAGACTTAATGGCTTAAGTTGATCAAAGGTTAATTCCCTGATAGTGATAGTTGGTAGTCTTTATTCTCAAGCCATCATACAGTACAAGAGGAAAGGGTCTTTTTATGCATGTTAGGTAGGATCCCAGTTTAGGTGTATATGTACTTCACAGAATTTAATT
Organism: Forpus xanthops; assembly: GCA_032466535.1. NCBI lineage: Eukaryota > Metazoa > Chordata > Aves > Psittaciformes > Psittacidae > Forpus > Forpus xanthops. The sequence continues at coordinate 10,385 of JASSUY010004964.1, forward strand.
TCATCTATTTTGGGATGTCTCTGGGTGTTACCGTAGGATACGTAAAAACATAATGGCTTCAGTCCTCTTTAAATTCCTATTTACCCATCTGTGTCAGGATGGAATGCACCTCAGAGCTTCTATTTATTTCTTCAGGTCAATCCTTTTACAAAATCTTCTCAGAATAGCCAGAAGCACAGATGGTAGAGCCTGGGTTGATTCATTCCCTGTCATGGGGTGAACAACTTCAGTTCATCACTGACATCAGTGTATCAATTCAGTTTCTTTGTCCAAAGCAGTACTAGAACCTCTGCTTTCAGCAAACAGAACCAACCCCAGCATATTTTCAATACATACGCTTGTCCTTGATACACTGGCCACATTTTGGAGCATTCCAATAATCTGTGAGGACACTTGCCACTGACATAGCCTGGGATTCATAGAAATATGTTTAAAGAAGGAATAGTTCTTTACCCTACAGCAACCAATCCTTAAAGATGTTATAGTCTGTGATTTGAATGACTCCCTTGAAATAGTTTGATCTTTCATGACAATGTATGATCTTCATGAAGCGTGCAAAATATACTAACATGAGTTAGTAGGGCAGATAAAAGGGAGTAAAGATCTAAATTAAAATATTCCTGCATTCAGATACTCGTAATGGCTTCAGATTTTGGGCAAATGCGGGTTTTTGGCCTCTTCTGAATTTATACCTGACATGGCCCATGTGCGAGTCCTAATTATCTTTTAAGATGCTTTTTAAGTACTCAAAGTATGACACAAGCTATTGTGCCTGAAAAAGCTCTTAGTATCTAAATCAAACAATAGCTGAATTAAAATAATCTGTGCAAGATTAAAGTGACACTGGTTTAACAAATTGAGGTTAGCTATCATGTCATGCCCTCTTTACTGAAAGGATCTGCTTCCTCTCAACAGTAACGTGAGAGCTTTGCTAGATTCAACATTAATGCTGGGATCTATCCTGGAAATTGTCATGTTCATACTTTCACTCAGTCCTCGCTTGGGGACTGCAGCTTTTCTTCTGAAGTAAGGATCTAGACAAAGGAATACAAATACTTAGAGCTTCCAGACTTGGCTTTGGTAACCTATCAAAGTTTTAGACTGAGGGTTGGTGGGAAACTAACTTAAACTTTGTGCAGCAGTGTGCACCTGAGCAGAAGGCTCCACCGAGAAGGTGTGCATTGAGGGTGTGCATTGTCAGCATGCACCTTCCACTGGTCTTCAAGTGTGGTTTTGTATCTGTTCAATTTTCCTATTTAATAATGTGGGTTTCATAGCTTGGAATTATTCCATCAAACCATCCTTCTGTTAAAAGGCAACTGAGATAATAGGCTCCTCCAGCCCCTCCAAACCCAGAAACAGTAGAGTTGACAAAATACGACTTTTCAGGTCAGACATAAAGCATATTCTGAGTAAAGTGCTCAGCTAAGAGCAGTGCTGGAAAAGATATGGCTGATCCTGGGTGGTTTTGAAGGGCACTGTAATCAATCAATCTGCAAAGAAATTTCTATTATAAATGAAGACATGGAATGGAAATAAGGAAATAAATTGAATGTAATCTAGGAAGCAGACTTTAAAGGAAGGAAATGTGAAGCCCAACATTTTCTTTCTCATGTACTTCTCTGTAAATTGTAATTACTACATTTATTACTCATATGCAAGAGCACTGGAGAACTGTCTTAATATAGGCGTTCAATTTTTGTTACACCTTATACCATTAGTGTTGGTATTCACTACAGTAAGCAAAGCAAACATCCTAAAACAGTGTAATGAATAATTATCAATAATTGCTGATGTTATAAAGCGAATACATAGTAATATTGAAGGTTATTCTATATATATTATAAAATCCATATTATTCAATAATACTGTTCTGCATTGCCACAGTCTCACACCCCTAGAAGTATGCATCATAAATAGAATCATGTTCTCTTTCCTTACCCTGAGACATGTAATAAGCATGTGGGTTCTTACAAGGGTTTGCATGGTGGCATGTTTTCTGAGCAATAGTGCATGTTCAGTGGTATGTCAGAGCCTATTTTTCATCAGGTAGTGATTGCAGAAGATCAGTTCCCCTCCCTTGTAGTATATTTCAGGGAGAATAAAATACCGTATTAATTCTAAGTTACTTTCAGGCAATGATGATAGAGGTGAGGGAAGAAGCAGGAAAATAGGGAATTCTACATCAGATAACATAGTCTTATTTGGTGCTACTCTTCCAAGCATTTACATGAGAGGTTGGCAACTGCTGTATGTGCCACCTATAGAGATGACAGACTGTGTGGGGATAAGAAAAACTGTTTCAGAGAAAGAATCGCAGAGGTAGCTGAGAGAACAGAGAGAATTGGCTCTTATCTGAGCTGGAAAGGTTTGCAGTGAAGGATTAATAGAAGCTACGTTGTGCCAGTAAAACAGGATGTGAGCAAGAAATAAACCCAAGGCAATGTGCATTCTCTAGGCTGCACCACCAGCCCCTGTCTGCTGCAGAAGGGTGACTGCACCAGAAGTGCCTGGATGGTTGCTCACATGTCCTTGCTCCCGCTTTCTGCCCTGCTCTCAGAGTTTCCAAGAGGCTTGCCAGTACCAAAGATGCTGCTTCAGCTTTTTACTCACCTCAGCTTAAGCAAAAAAGGAAAGAGGGCATCACATGGCAGAAAGGAATGTTAAAACTCTGTCATTTACTTTGTTTTTATTCATAACTCATCTGTCTTCCCTATTGCCTATAAAACACTGGGGTCTCCAGACAGAGTTTACTGGAGGAAAGTGCAAGGTAAAGCAAGATGGAAGTTTGATATGGGGAAGAAGGGGCTGAATTTCCTTCTAGGAAACCATGTGCCTTCATACTGTTTGACAGTTCTTTGATTTTTCTGGGTGCTGCCTTACCACATGGACAATGGGAAAGGTTCCCAGCTTTGATTACCCTTTCTTACATAAAGACCTATCTCTGTTTATCATAGTGGTACCCTCACCCAGAGTGTGCAAAAAAAATCACAGTCTTTTCTGTTGAACATCATAGGAGACATGCAGTAAAGCAGATCCTAGATTACAACAAGCTGTTACTTAGTTCTTTCTGACCCAGTAAATATTTGATTCAGGGTGGACAGGTGGAACTGGAGACACCCAAAGGTTTTTTCTGGTCCCCAAACTCTAATCAGGGTGATGGAGAAAACTTGGTTGCTCTAGTCTGAAAGATCGAAATGGTCTATTTTGGAAATGTGTTATTCTTCTAAAAAATGTTATCTAAAACTGTTCAATGGATTCAACCAAACACTTGGTTAGGATTGCCATTTTGAGACACCAAATATACCCTGTGAGGAGTGTCTTCCTTCTTAAACCTCCGGCTGCATAATTTCTCAAAGTGGGATCACACAATTGGGCTCCCAGGTGCTGGGCTTCAGCTCTGCTGTGCTAACTGTGGTTAGCTTTGCAGGCCTGCCTTTTATTTGGAACCTCTTATTTGGTTCCTTCCAGAACTTATGTTAATAACTAAACAATCTTCTTAAAATAACAGGAATTTGCTGAGAACACATGAATTTTTAGAAAGCAAAAACTAGACAATAAAGCAATTAAACTATTTGCATGTGCAGCTGAGTGTGTCTACCCTCCATACAGGGAACCTCAATATTTTTTAAGCTTCCTAAAAATCATCCTTCTCTGCTTCTCTGCAGAGGACCTCCAGTATGGATAGCACAGTTTCTCTTCTTAACTTGCTGACCTTTCTCTCTCCATTTCATTCAGGGAAAGAGCCTTTGAAAATGTCTACTTTGTTTGTAGCCTTTGATCTGGTAACTCACTACTTGAGCAAAATGTCTTTCAGCTGGTTGGAGACAGGAAATAGGTTTTACGAAGCTACTAGTTTTTGCCATTGTCTTTATGTACAAGGTGTTCCTTTAATTCAGAAACTCTGTGATTGCTTGTGTGTTTTGTTTCAGCAGTTCCTATTAGGGTAGTTCTATTTGATAGTCTAATGACTTTTTGTAGCTACAGAGTAGCTTAACTCCATCGACCTGATTACACATAGTGTTTACTCAAATAATTTAGAATTAATATGAAATTCTTAGATATTCATATAACAGCTTCATATCCGTGGCTTTGCTGACATTCAAGCCTCGTTTGCTTTTCAGCATCAGAGGGAAGGAACGATGAATTTGAGAGCAGTTATATACAATCACCATAGGTTTGCTCAATCATGTCAGGGCTTGAGTTTTCATGAGGTTATTGTAGGCATGAAATAGCACCACATATTAATAAATTTGATTGGCACTTCCCATCATAAAGGTCAATTTGGCTGTTCAAGCTGTAACTTCTCTTGGGGGTATCTGTCTGTGTGGAAAATTTCATACAAAACTTTGGTGCTGTTTCAGAGAACAAAGCTGAGGGAAAACACAGTCTTCTGCCTACATTAGTACAGCTCTATAAACCATTTTTCTGACATACTTAAGATAGCTTATCTTGTAGAGGAGGGGCTTGAGACTGGGAGAAGGCAGGGAAGGAGAGAAGACCTCTGGTGAGGATGACTAGGTGTGTGCCTCATCTTTGCACGATGGTACGGTGCCGTCCCAGGCAGAAGAAAAGAACTTCCTCTCCACATTAGTGTCAGAAATACTGGTAAATTTTGAGTGGGGAACAGTGCACTTAAGATGGCAAGACCCATGTTTGCTATCTATCTCAGTTGTTTCAGCTGGCTTGGATTCAATTGCCAGGACACTGAGGTGTTTCCCTTCTCAGATGGCTCCCAAGAGAGCATGTCTACAACCAGGATTCAATGCATGCGCCTAGGTCTTCCTTTAGTGGTGATGTGCAGCAACAAAACTGCCTGGGGTTGATCCTACCTGCAGGGATCTCGCTTCTTCAGCCCAAGTAATGTGGCTTTCACTGGTAGTTGTGTTTATTCTGATTTTGGTCTGGTTAGATAGCATGCTTCGAAATGCACCCTCCCTATTCTTCCTCAGGCCAACAGTCAATAGGTTAGAGGCAGGAAACAACAGGGAATGAGGTTCTGGCTAAAGAAGAGCAGATGATTGGTAGACTTGGAGCAGAGGAATGGTGTGCTGTCTCTAGTAGGTGGAAGAGTTTGGCCGGAGTGCAGGATTTGGCAATAAAGGGAAGAGACATGGAGGAGTTGTGAAGGAAACAAGTTTCTAGTGGGAAAGCGGAAGATGAGAAACAAAAAGCAGAACAAAAAGCACTATAAAAAAACTCAGGAGAAAACAGTTTATAGTGACAGAGCCAAGTTGAAAGATTTACATGGCAAGACTCGGTACTAAACTTATGAAACATTCAGCAGCTAGTCACTACAGAACTGCTGTAAGCCAAATTCTGAAAAGCTGTAAAATCTACTTTTCTTTCTGTAAGGTGATGTGCAGTCCAGCACCAGCCCTCTTACCTGACTGTACCCATTCTTTGCTTTTTCACAGGATGGAGGTACTGCACTTCTAGCTGCTTGTCAGTATGGGCATGCAAAAGTAGTGGAAACGCTGTTGAAGCATGGTGCCAACATTCATGATCAACTTTATGTGAGTTATTTGATACAGATTATATTGACAACACTGGTGATGGAACAAATGTGCTGTTGGTTGGACAACAGCAGATGATCTGACTCCAGCACAGAGAAGCATTTGCCAGATGTGGTTTTATAGTACTCTTCTAAGATGTCAATTCTGTTAACTCTCTGCTTTTCATGATCCTGGGAGAAGTAGTATGAAATCAGAAAAGATGTTTTGGATATCTTTTGATTTGTTATCTCTATGAAGGATCAAATCTGGATCAGATTTGCGTAATCCATTAGCCTTGAACAAAAAGCCATGTCATGTCCTATCAATGATTTTCATTGCAGACAAAAGAGTGAATAGCAATACAGCCCCTGAGGTATTAGAGAATCAGATCATCATTTTTTATGCCAGAAAGAGTAGTAAAAGTTAAAATATTTGAAACTTTAAAAATCTGTAATTTTTTTTTTTAATAATAATTAAAATTATTTTATTTGGTATTGGTGTATCTCTAACTTGACAATGTTTGCCCTCCAGGGCAAAGGATGGTTAAAATGGCTGAACTGATGTTGTTTAGTTGACTTTTCAGAAAGCTGGATTGAGCAGATGAAGTACTGGATTTAATTTACTCCAAATGGGACACAAAAACATTGAGCTTTTCAGCATTCAACAGAAACAAATGGTAGATTTTTCTTTCCACTTCCCTCTGTTCATTCCTACCCTGAGGCACTCAAAACTGACAAAGAAGTTGTTCCACAGGGATATGTTTTTTCAGCTTTTCCCAGGGGCTTTGGATCTGCAGGATGCTGTTGCAGTCTTAGCTCCCACAAGTGTGCATGAGAGCTAAGGGCTGGTGACTGCAGAGGCCACTGGGCTTTCTATCGCATAGGGGATCTCCACCTCTGTGCTGCCACCACTCTGTATTTATAAAGAAAGGTGTTCCACCTGCACTGCTGTGCAAATAGCAGTTGCCTTTCTAATCTGAGGGCAGTGATTCATATCTCTGCATGGTAATCCCAGGGTTTACCACTCAGTTTAAAAATAGCCATGCTGCCACACCTGCAGACACTTACCTAGAAGTGAAGGCAGTAAAATAACTTCCTTATTATCTCTCTTGGAAATGAGCAGTATGTGCAATTGCATTTAGAGATGTATTTTTATTGCTTACAGCCATTGGGAAAACCAGGCAGAAAAGTCTGCTTAATAAAATAAGAACACAATCTCTTGAAAATGAGTGTTAGCTTGGCTGCTTTTGTGGGATGTTGCCAAGCTGCATTTGAAAAGCAGTAACTGGCTTGCAAACAACAAAATGGGAGGGATTTTGAGTATGCATTTGGGTAGTCCTCCCAAAGCCATCAAGATAGATATTTTAATCTTAAATTTACCCATGTGAGAAGTAAAGGAGAAGATGAGAGAATACCATAACTCAACAGTATGTCTTGCAGAAATATGTTATAGCCTTTAAAACAGCTTTCTCATTACAGCATCAATTCAAGTAGGTGATAAGGAACCCAAGGTCTTCCATCTTTACTGCTGCTACAATAAAAAGCTCTTTTAATATTACACAATCTTTTTTACTTTCTGAATGGAAGAGTTAGCATTACACCTGTCTCTGGTGGAAGCCTGCGAAGGACCTAGTAGCATCCTGTTAGTTCATATACTCTCATAGAAAGCAGAGAAAACAGCCTCTCAGAGATCCTAGGGGTGTGTGTTTGTAGTGCCAGCAGACACCTCTTTTGTTTGCCAGGACATTTGTCTTGAAATCAAAGCCAAACATTCTAAATTCAGTCCCTGGGGCGCTATATTCAGCTCATGCATCACTAAGTCTGTGCTGAGTTTTGCAGAAAGAAGAGTAGCTATACAGTATCTCTTAGCAGATGAGAGTTTGGTCCCAAAATAGTGATATGCCAACAAGGGCAACAACAGGCTTCTACTAAAATGCCCTGTAGTTTGCATGTGCATGAGATGACATGAGCTCTGTATTTGTGTATCTGAGATGCAGTGAAGGCATGTCTCTTTAAACTAAGAGTCCCACCTTCTGAGAATACTTGCCCTAGCATGCTCTGTGCTGAGTGCAGTGGTTACAGGATGGGTAAACACCTGTCCCACCCTCAGTGCAGATTTCCACTTCTAGTTGGTTGGAAGGATGATAATGCTGTTTGAAATTTTTTCATCAAAAAAACTTAATGAAACATGACATTTACGTTCTTTTCCTAAGGAAGAAGTTCCTGTGAAGTCAAATTCTGAGAACACCTGCACATGAAAGACACGTTGAGGAAAAATTAAAACTCCAGATCTGTTTACAATTTTTATTCTTCAAAAGCTTTGCTCTTCCACAAGATTTTGCAAGAAAATGTTGGTTTCTTATAGGGCTATGACAGTCTGTCTTACATGTTCTACTTTTACACCATTATATTACAGGTGAATTCTCCTTTACAAGGTGTGCCAGAGCAGTGGCGTAGTAGTTGTTAGGGTGGCCCAGTAGTATGGCAGAGTACTTACTCAGGGCCAGACTTCGGTGCTGGAGCCTCCAGTCTTGCAAAGTACTTGAACATGTTTTCACCACGTGTCTATAACAGAACACTTCTGCATGAACATATAAAAGTTAAATGAAACTACATTGCTATGGAGGATGAATTTCTTGTTATGTAGAACAATGCTTCAATGAACTAGGCTCTTGGGATTCCAGAACCAGGATTTAATGTATGGTTTGATATGTGTTGGGAGCCAGCACTTGTCCATACAGAATGAAAATGTTACCATGGTTTGTTATGAGCTAGACTGTGGATTTTGGCAATTATTTCCTGAGCATGGCTGTATACCTGCTGTTACAGGGCATAATGGCTTAAGAACTAGAACTTGATTCAGTTCAGTTTGTCTATGTGAGGAAAAATGGCATCACTTCAACACAGTGTAAGATGGATGTATTTGTTCTTAGGATGGAGCTTCTGCAATTTTCCTGGCAGCACAAGGAGGCTATCTGGATGTCATCCGATTGCTACTTTCTTCAGGAGCAAAGGTTAACCAGCCACGGCAGGTAAGCTCAATATTTGAGGGCAGAACTGGGATACAATTTTTTACAGCTATGAAAAATTAACATTAGAATTTTCTCCAAGCATCAGATTCCAATGGAGGTATTTCACTGGAAGGCAGATTGTGGGGTCTCAGAAGAATGGAGAATCACCTCCTTCGACCTGTTGATCATGCTTCTTTTGATGCATCCCTAATCCTGCAAAAACATAAAACCAGTGGTAATCATAAGCGTGAAATTAACTCCTCTGCAAGCAGTGGGGCTGCTGTTTGATCATTAAATGATCAAACATTGATCATTTGAGTTAGATTTGTGGCTGGTTCAGAGGTCCCTGCTAGGGAGCTAAAGGTTAGATCCACCTTGCGTCACTGTATGCTGGTGTTAGGTAAGGGTGCAAGAGACTTCGTAGGTGTCAAATTATTTATGGGATACATAGCTACGTGGTGTACAGATAAAAATAAATGCTCTCTTGGTTTCCAAAAGAAGGGTTCCTTAATTGTTCAGCTGTTTCTTGACTCTAAAATCAGTGCTTAAACTGCACATTTAATACGCTGCTTTGAGTCGCCAGATGTGGGAATTGCACAGCTAGCTTAACTCCCAACACGTAGAAATGTCTTATTACAGACAGGGCTCCCCAGGAATCTTTGCCTGCTTTGAGAAAGCCTCCCGTGTGGTCTGCTGAAACCCTGCAGGCAAGGTTGCTGTCCTGGATCTTCACTGCACATTTTAAATTGATGGGATAAGGTCTTGTCCTTGCAATCAGTCACGTATGTCTGCCAGGTGGCAATGATCACTGACTTGCAGCAACAAAAAATCATCAGGCAAGAGCAAACGAATGTGAAAACTCTAATAACAGTGGACAGAGTGGCATGTGACAAGCTTTGTCAGTCATTTTCAGGATTTCCTTTCACCTACACAGAAAGCCTGACAAATCATAGCCTGGTAGCAGAGATTGATCTATATGACTTACACTGCATCTGTAGGTCTGTGTAGCCTACTTGCTGCTCCTGTAGTGTAAGGAAACTAGATTAGCATTTTATGTGCTCAAACTAAAGTAATTTTCCTACTGCCCTCTGCTGCACCTCTCCAGCACTGGAATTATGCTGGCAGCTACTTCCTGAACTGATGCTTTAACTGCTCCCAGGCTTCCTCTACACTGTCTCCCAAGATCAAGATTAAAAAATGTTAAAAGCTGTTAATTAACACAGACTAAAAGATCAGTGGAGTAGCACAGACCAAGGTGTGCATCAATGCCTTTTGAGCTGGTCAAAATAAAGTAGGGGCATCTTAGATTTAGCTGAACCATGTTACCATAAAAACTGCATCCTGCTAACCATAATTAGAATGCACCAGTTAATTCTTCTGACAATAGTTTTTTTAGTTCTCTAGTCCAATTTCTACAACAGAATGTTTTATGAGGCATTTTTAAATCTTAGTTGAGGCAAAGACTTGACTGTGTGTGAATGTGCCTCCTGGCTCTGTTTCATCTCTGGCAGGATGGGCTTACTTTGCTTCAGGGTACCTCCAATCCCTGCTACGATTATGCCTGGATAGGTCTGTGGCATTTGTATTTGGGCCCACTGTAATCTGAAACATTTCCTTAACAAATGGAACATTTTTACTGTTTAATTAGTAAAGTAATGGTTGGATGGACTTCGGTCCCTCACCAACAAACAAATTTGTACTTTGTTTGAAGGTGGTATGCTGGGCATGAGGAATGTAGCTCTAGATGCAGCAGTTTCAATGCCAGATGGCTCTTCCTGTCAGTTACAAGCTACATTGGTTCCGCTGCTGTAGGAAACTTTTCTAAGCAACATAACATTGAATACAGGGCTGCAGAGTGCCAGGTGTGAGTTCATGCTTCTCCTGCCTCATGGTGTCCAAGTTTTCTTCTCTACCTTCTGAATCTGGGGTTAATTCATGTGCCTGAGTGCTTGCATCTGCCCTGTATGTCTCCTCCTGCTGCTGCAGCAGGTACCAGCTCTTCTTCAGGCTCATGTCCTGCCCCCCAGTCCCATGGGAGAGCTCATGACAGCATCTCAGATGGCATTGGCTGTCCGTGTGTAGGCCCTTCTGCTCGGCTCTCACAAGACTTAGTAGTGAAGCTTCCTGGCGACTTTCTTTCCTGACAATGTATTTTCTGTTGGATTTTAGCTGCCTTCTGCTCTTCCTAACATTGCAGAGCCGGGTAGGAATTCTTTTCTCATCTTTTTGTCTAGACAGAGCTGGGAGCAGTGTCTGAAGCCTGGTGTTTCTTTACTTCTTCAACTCAAAGCGAGAAGATTATTTGCCAATGACTTTTACACCGTTTTGGCAGCCTGTGTCCCAGCAGGCTCTGGTTTGACTGGCTGAGCAAGTTCCAAATACTCTGAAAATTAATTTTTTTTTTTTTTTTTTTAACAAATGATACGCAATTACACATATATGTAAGCCAGTAAATATATAGATTTCAGGCAAGCAAGCAACTTGCTATTAGCAAGAATTCAAATGGTGTAGTGGTGCAAGTAGACTGATGGGCAGAACAGTGGAGGAGATGATGCCGAGTATCCTGAGAGTAGGGGCTTTCTGTACCTGGAAGTCCTTACTGGGAATTTGAGTACTTTACTTCTCACCCTAATCTGGCCCTTTCTAAAACTCCAAGCCACAAGCAAACATTGAGATTCAAAGCTGCAAGCCAAAGTCATTAGCTAATGGATAAGATAAAGAGCACTGGAAATTTTGGTTAGAGTATGTTTTGGAACCACTGGCTGCTGGATATAACGAGAGGTAGGCTGTATATGCTAGCTTGTAATCAAATGCAGAAATAAGCACAGCTTAAAAACATATGGGGTGTTTAACTTTGTTCTAGGAATGCAGTGGATTGCAGTCTGTTGGGTGGGCACAGGGACAAGGAAAGGAAAAGTTTTTGAACTGTGTCTTTCCGTGTTCTCACTTTCTTTCTGAGCCCTAATGTCTCTGAGCCCTAATATCCCTAAGCCCTAATGTCTGTTTACACGGGAATTCTCATGTGACCTTTTAGTACAATGTAATATCTCTTTTGCACCATAAAGCAACATGAAAATGGACAGAAAATTAATTTACTCCATAAAAATTTTGTATGTATTTGCACAAATCTGCATATTAGATACTATTTGCTTAAGAGAGAAAAGCTGATAATGGTCAGTATGTGCACATTCACCGTCAACTTCATCGTCATTATTCTCTTCAGGCTAAATCCTCCAAGACAGTCATCCTTTCTCACAATGTCTTGTTGCCTCTAGCCAATAGCTGAGATGCTGAAGTTGATGTTACCCAACACTTCTGTTCCTTTTCATTTATACCTGAAAATATGAGTTGTTCTTACAAACTTCACTATGAGACAAAGAAAGCTGCTATGCAGTCCATGCTGCACTTGTTCTTGTATTTCTTGTATAAACAGAAGCATGGATTTGCACAGCGTTGGTTCTTTATGCAGATTCGTGTGGGCAAATTCAACTGCTCTGTTTTCCAAATTTTATAGGCTTTTTCAGTGCCTCTACTGCTATTTACTAGAGCCCTCTGTTGGGGAGAGATTAGAAAAATATGAAGTATGGCAGGGAAAAAGCTATAAACTGGAGAGGGACAGTTTTTGCCATCACACTAACATCACATACACTGTATACAAGAGAGCCTCTGTTATTCTAGAATCTGAAAGAACACTCATTGTATTAACAGGATACATACTAGAATGAGGTCAGTCACTAATTTAAATTAATTAATCTATAGAGAAATGATGCAAGAGTGGACAAAGATCCTGTTCCTCACCATTTGAGAAGACCGAAGATCTCAAAATGTGCATTTGCTCTTTCTCAGAATCAGAAATAGGGAAAATCAGAATATCATATCAAAGAAAGAAACAGCTTCCCTGTTTCTTTGAAAGGATTAAGTCACTAGCCCATAGAAAGCAGAGAACTTGTGCAACAGTGGTTTTTTGGACTGCATGGGCAAGTCATGTGAATATTCAGTCGGCACTAAGGAGAAAGATTTCTTCTTTAATTAAGGAAGAAATACCTTATTTAAAGTAAAAAGTTGAAACTTCTCATTAAGGCTCTTTTGGAAGCCCCAATATAATTTGTCTGCCTTTTTCCTGCCAAGTCTTGAGGCTGCTGTAAGTGGTGAGTGAAACTGGCAACTGCTGAAGGCAGAAGCAGGCACCCTGCTACATGAGGCTTCACTTCTATGTTAAAGTCCGCACAGGAAAAGCCTTTTGTTAAGGGCCCGCAAGAATCAGTTTGGCACCACAAACTGCTGGAGTCCTGTAGTCTGGAAAATCAGGCCATTTAGAAGCAGAGGAGGAAAAGACACAAAACTAAATTCTAATCACAGTGAGAAACACTTCTAGCACTTCACTTTTGCCTTTGGGATGAAAATCAATGCCAAAGTTTAGCTTATTCTGAATATGTATTTTATTTTCTGAAGTTTTCTGCTCAAGTAATGATTGCACATGCCAATTTTTCTGAAACAGATTATTTAATGTTGGATTCCTTCATAATTTTCTTGTTTTCTAGTGGAGTTCTTGAACATAAAATTTGTGAAACATTCACCACCAGTGTAAGGCAGGATGTTTTTAGCAGATTCCCTGAAAAAACGTAACTTAATGTTGAAAGCTGGTGATCATCTTGCATTGCTCCTTAACTGCTATAAACAACCTTTACTTCACATGTACAGAGACCCAGCTGCATAATCTCCTCATGCATGCTGATATCTTCTGTCACATCTAGCCACCTAGATTTCAAAGTACACTTTCGCCTTTACATTTCAGACTTCCACATGTATTTTAGGTACAGCTGGTAAGACAAAGTGGCTTTTAACTGTTCAGACAGGAATGCATGTTTCAGGCCAACTATATAAGAGAAAGCAGCTAAGGATAGCTCCATTTCATAACTGGAGCAGTTTTGTTTTGGCTTGCTACACCAAGCTCCCACGTGCTTCTGGAAGCAAATCTGCATATGTCTTTCTGTGATGACAGATTTAACTGGGGCTGAAGTACATCCAATCCAGTAGGCACACTTGGGTGGTAAAATAACCATGGAGCACAAGACCTCAAAGTGAAATCATTAGCAATCTTGCTGTTTGCAGGATGGGACAGCTCCCTTGTGGATTGCATCGCAGATGGGTCACAGCGAAGTGGTACGAGTGATGCTGCTTCGTGGAGCTGAGCGAGATGCTGCCCGGGATGTGAGTAGACTTCTTCCTGTGCTCTGTCTGCAGCTTATCACCTCCTAGCTTTTTCTGAGGCTGAAAGTCTGCCTGGTGTCCCCAGAGTCTGTGCTGTTTGCCATGTTGTAAAGTCCCAACATGGGCTCCCTTTTTCCCACTGAGTCTAGGACAGCTTGTCTGTGCTGTTTGCCATGTTGTAAAGTCCCAACACGGGCTCCCTTTTTCCCATTGAGTCTAGGACAGCTTCCTGGAGGGGCCTTCTGGAATAAGGGAATGGAAATGTCTGTATAAAGATGATCTATGGTGTCACTGGTTCATTTTATCCCAAAGTTTTCACCTGCCAAAGCAACAATCCTCCTGATGCTCTAAAACCACAGCATATGCTGTGGAGTTGTGTCCTCAAAACTTCTGAGCAGAGAAGATCCTCTTCTCAGAGGTGTGGGGGAAAGCTGGTGTTTCCCTCCAGCAAAGGGGAATGCAGGTAAAGCACTGGTAACAACTGGACTGACCTTCCTGTCTCCTTCAAAGGATGGTACGACTGCTTTACTGAAGGCTGCCATTAAGGGGTACAATAATGTGATAGAAGAGTTGCTGAAATTCTCTCCCACTCTTGGCCTGCTGAAGGTTAGTATAGAAACACATGGATGTTTAGACAGGAACTCAAGAAGGCAAAGGGTCTGATGAAAGATCTGATGTTTGTGACTATGACAGAGGAAGATTACCAGGAGCTTGAGCCCCCCAAAAAATCAAGAGAAAAAATTAAATTATCTTATTTAGCTTTTAATGCCACAAACAAATTAATCTTTTCAAACAAAATTGTGTTTGGTTTGTGGAATAAGGAAGCATAGAACTCATAGAAGGAATTTTCCTGCTTTTCATCATTTGATTTTATTCTTACTGTAAATGGATTTCTCTTAACAGTACAGTTAGCACTGTATGTGGCCTTCTATTGCATTTCGTTAGCAAAATAGTATCCTAAGAGATCTGTTGTGAGCAGATTCTTTACTTATTTTTGTTTTCATCTGAAGTCAGAAAGTGACTTGAAAAATAACATATTTGGAAGCTACTTTTTAATAGCTCATCTAATTATATGTACCTATAAATGACATATTTTGATAGCCTCTGTGCATGCAACATTGGGAATTTTGATGTATCCAGGTGGCATTAGGTTAGTTGTTAATTACAAGTATGAAATAGCTTCCACACTTATTGGAACTGTCAATTTGCAGCCACAGACAAAAGGCCAGCCATAAAAAAAAATACCCATTCAGCTGTCTGACACTGAGACCATTAATCATCAGAGAAAGAAGATAAAATGCACAGATGGTTTCCATTACTGCTTGCACTTCTGTTTCACTTGCTAATGGCTGGTTTTGCCAGGCAGAAGCAAGTGCTGTGTCCATTTCACCTCTAATCTATTGACAAGGGTAATTTTTAAAAGGAAAGACTGCTGTGGTGAAGTGAATTTGACTCTCATTTTTATTAAAGCATTTAAAATCACCTCCTTCATAGCCTGCTAGCCTACCAGCACCCTGTCTGAATCAGACACTATACTTTTGATGGCCTAATTTCTTCCATGTGACTTCTTTCTCGTTCATAGGTTTGCTCTTTAAAAATATTTGTGTTTCACTGCCTTTTGGTTTCTTCCCATGCACAGTACAAACATCTCCATTGGTATTTTCTAGAATGGGACCTCTGCTCTCCATGCGGCTGTCCTGAGTGGCAACGTGAGGACAGTGGCACTGCTCCTTGAAGCAGGAGCAGATCCATGCCTGAGGAACAAGGTACGTTGTGGCACACTATCCTCGGCAAGGAGCAGGTGGAAAGCACTGAGCAATGGCGCCATGTGTGCCATGGAGGCAGTGGCAGCCCATGTTTCTGTGTTAGATTAGTTGCCTCCTGCTCCTCTTCTGAAGCATCACTGTTTAGTCCATTCATTGCTGTATACAGGCATCTGTATATGTGCTGGGCAGTGCCACTGTTGATGCTGGTTCTTGTGAAGTAACATCAGTCTAGGAATATCCAAATCATTCACTCACTCACTCAAGAACCACAAATTATTAACTGTAACTACTCATGGGCTAGCTAGGTTGCATTTCAGGAAAAAAACCCATATGTTATGTTCTCGTAAGTCATCAGTTACACCATACCTCCATATGGCCGTGTAAGAATGCTATTTCTGGAGCAAAAGAAATGTATTTCTGGGTGCTTCTGATAAGAAAACTTGGTTAGAATTCAACACATTGTTAATACAAAGAAATCCTGCATTACGTGTATCTTTACCATACCTTACTGTAAATCTGTTCATTTAGTGAAACTGTTTCATATTTGTTTTATAACAACAACTTTTCTGCAGAAAAAAAATGGTCTTGGTTTTTGTCTGTAAAGTATTTTAACATTGTATATTTGTTAATTTCTGTGAAAATATCTTCCTCTAACTTGTGTTTATGAACTATGTCTCGAGTTTTTGAGATCTAGCTGGGCTTGCTAAGCTGTGCAAGTGGTCTGGCGTTTACTTCTTGTTTATGACTGAGTCAATGACAGTTTGTAATACAAGTAACCCAGCATATACCTTCTGACTGGGTCATTTAATATAAAATCTGTGCCTGTTATTTCTGTATCTTTCCGCTTGATGGCAGCAAAGTTAACGACTCTCATACAGTAGTTCGTATTAACAGGCATTTTGATTTGCCACTATCACCCAAACAACACACAAGGTTTTTCTGCTACTGATGGTGATTTGTAGCAGAAGGGTGTGCAGTATAAGAAAGTGTATTGCTATAACCTCTCCTATTGATTTTTTTTTTTAATGATGTGCGATTTAGCCCAAAGAGTACATTTGCAGGACAGAATTCCTGATTTTCAGAAGTAGCTTCATTATAAATATAGTATGTTACCAAATCTGTATTCAATACACACAGAAGACCAAACTCTGATGTTCTATTACCAATCCTACAGAATAGCACAGTTTATTTCATAGCAATTGAAGTATTCTCTCAGATCTTTATGGACTTTTTTTGGACTTTGGTACTTAAAGACCTGCCTTATCTCCCAAAAAAAAAAAATCAGTACTTCTGTGGCAGAAGCATAGGAAGCCCAAGGGATACCATTTAACCTGGATAGTCAGCACAAAATAATAGGACCACTCAGAACACACACGGGGATTATTTTTAAGACTTAAGTGAAACTTGCACTGAAAGGTGATTTCTTAAGATATCTCCAACAGTGGTGGGACAACATCGGAATAAACCTGTCATTATAATGCCCAGTAGTGTCTTCTCTAAAGTTGAATGCTTTTAAACCATGTTTTGGAAATACTTGTTCATTTCTGCTAACCCAAGGTTTTTTTCATTCCAGGCAAATGAACTTCCAGAAGAACTAACAAAAAATGAACGCATCCTCCGACTCCTCCGCATGAAGGAAAAGCAAGGGAAAAGCTAATGCAGCCCTGTAGCAAATATGGTTTGACAGAGATGCACCCTGACCACGGTAGCATGACTGTAAACCTAGGTTGCCCAAGAAGGGCTTGTTGGAACAGTTTGCAGAACTGATTAGCCTCTCCAGTACACACTCCCTGAATGCATGAGGCCCTTGCCATGGGGTCACCATGGGCTAGGACCTCTGCCTGGCATTGCTGAACACAGGACTGCGACGAGAGCAGGGGTTGGCCTGGGAGCTGCCTTTGCACTGCAGTCCCATGGTGCTGCTGCCCTCCCTTTGCTGACAGTGCTAGCTCAGACCATTCCTCTCTACCTCCAAGTGTCACATGGGGCTAGAGGTGAGGTCCCACCAGTGACATCCCAACTGAATAAGTCCTCCTGCCAGCCCAGTGCTGTGGTAACATTTTGGCTACTACATGAAGCTGCATAAAAGATGATTCAGAGAGTTACAAATGATGCCAAAAGCTACCAACCAAACATTAAGCAAGGAGATGTCCTCCTCAGTTGTAGCATCTTGATCTGCCAATCTGTACAGCAAAAGGAACACAGCAGAGCAGTTGATAGCATTTTGCAATGTGTACACAGTGCTATGGGGATCCATCCCGAACCCTGCTGTCTACATACATGGAAAGGGAGGATCAGTTACTGAGCAAACCAACCAGGGCATATCATTCACTGGTGCAAGTCCATCAGAAATTCAACTGTTGGGGCACAACAGCACAGATGTTGTACAAGTGGTAGATATATATGTATGTTCTGCACATGCATATATATGTGACACTATGATTCACTACCCACAACTACTATGCAATGCACTTGTTCCCCAGGTCTGGAAAGGAGTTAAGGGAGAAGCGCACAGTGTACAGGTCTTTCAGCAGCTGGTAAGAGGGCCACACATAGCCACATGCAAACAGGATCACTAACTGACGCACGCATGGAAAATGAACTCTCAACAGCAATTTTGGCTTCTGTTGTGGTTGGGACACTTAGACACACTACCAGTGCCTGTGTGGGGAAGGCACTACAAATTTAGATAGTTTGTGAAGAGCTATGTTTTAACCATGTTGCTGAAAGACACTCCATTAAACCCCAGTCATTTTTTGTAGTATAAATAGTATCTACTACATCCCGTTAGCCAACAAAAAATTAAAAAAATAGAGCTTATTTTGCAGTGAGCTGAGATATAAAGTTAGCTCGGTACATAAATCCAGGCACTTCAGCTACCTTCAAAGCTTAACAAATTACTGGAAAATTGCTTTAAAAGCTGAAGACAGGGAAGATTGTAAAGAAACCAGATATTCCCTGCTTAAGAGACATCTGCCTATGATTCAGTTGAACTGTTGCACTTTTGCTTCAGTGAACTAAAAAAAAACCCACATTATTTTAGTGAGCCAGCACAAAGTAATGTAATTTACTTAGTGCAAATAAGCTATGTCTTACCAATCATAAAGTTATTCTTTTTGTAAGTTAGGTAAGAAGTCATGGTTCTGTTGAAGCGAATGAAAGTGGGTGTACCTTTGCTTGCAAGCTGGAATTGCTATTCAATTTCTATTCAGCATTAGAAAGGAAAGCTTTAATTTTTCCATCAATATAAGAAGACATCAGAGAAATCTACTTGTTTAGGTAATTCATGCTGCTGTATTTTTAAATTAAAATAATGTTGTGCCTAACAGAAACTTGCAGACTAACTGGTACAGAACCAAAGAATTATGCAAGATGTTTTCAGCATGACTGTATCCAGGGGTTAAGTTCTGCAAAAGACTAAAAAATACTGTATATGCAGCAATCTCAAAAGCCTTATTTGGAACTTAAATTCCACAAGCATTGCATGGGACTGGACTCTAACTTCTTTAATAAGCAACACTGGAGAGGATAGGTTTATTCACAGCCCCCATTGGGTTGAAGATGAACATAGTGTTTTGGAGAATACTAGAGGGACTCTAGGAGCCAAGCCTCAATACTGACCCTTCTACCTAAACTTTCCTCAGATCAACAGCTGGGGACAACCACACTCTTACAGTGAAAAGCCTTTTCACAGTTGTAAAGGAGGAGGATGGTCATCAGATCTTAGTAGTCATACTGGGTGAGCAATATAAACAGTAAATATCAGACAGGCTGTATTGATCAAGCAGTCTTGCTAAAAAATGTGGAATCATCCACTGTTGGTGAGGGCCTCCTACTTTTTCCTGATAGCACAGCATAGGAGTGAGGACAGGGCAAGCCAACAGTGGTCCTGTGACAGCTGGAGTAAGGAAGCTGAGACAACAATATGCAGGTGTTCAGTAACTGCAGGTAGCCCCTTCTTTCTGCCAGATGTATTTCCTTGTGAGAGTGGTCTCACCCCAAAGGTGGCAGCTACTCAGCAAAGAGCTGCTTCTGGACCTATGCCTGTCCATGGAAAGATGCTTGTCTGCTCCCCACCATTTAGAGTATGACTTTCCAGTTGTGTGTCCAGCTGCCTTTGACTGGCCACTGCAGCCAGGGCTGTCATGCAACATGAGAAGAATGGGGTGCTATGCCCGGCCCAGAACATCTTTTGACCACCTTCTGAGAGGGTGCAGTTACCAGGTCCTCTTCTTATAAGTGATATTGGGCTATAACTGACTTTTCTTATTTTTAAACAAAATTTGACATGTGGGGCTAGCACAGGTTGATGGGATAAGCATGTAGCTCCCTCCTTGCTCTCACTAGTGTTGGCTAATATGCGTAAGAGCTCTGTGCAGTGAGCTCCATGGTGGAGAAATGGCAGCAAAGTCTTTCTCTGCCCCATCCAGACTGAAGTTGAATCTAACTTCAGCAAAGATACTATTCAGCCAACATGGGACTTTTAGGCATGGAAACCTTCCCACTGGGAGCATATTTCATCCCTGACCTTCTGGATAGTAGGCTGCTAAAAGCTTTGAGTTCCCTGTAACAAAAAGGTGCTTATTCTGCCTGTAGATGGGCCTGAAAGATGCAGTACTGTTTCTCACCATGCAATTGACCTTTTCACAAAGAAACCTTAATAATTCTTAGTGTTCATGCAGATGCTGTTATTTTTAAAGTGCTCAGTAAATATTGCTGTGGTTTCTTTGTTGTTCTAAAACGGAAACCTACTTTCCCTTTGTGGCTAAAGTGATTCACTAATATTGACACTAGTTCTTTGCATAGTTGTTGTGCCTTTTGTGCAAGGCTTTCAAAGTGCTCTGCAGATACTATTACCTTTGTAAGTTCCAAAATGCACTGCTGGGGGAGGCAGCAAAACAGACGATTTCATTCCCACACCAGTGAAATGCAGCAGCTGTTTATCAGTGTATGTCAATAGACAAGAGTAAATTTAGACTAGAAATTAAGGGGCAGTAAATCCATTTCACAGATGGCAGGATGAAGCTTGGTACCACATAATGATATGAAATAGAACTGGGACCAGCCCAAATTATATTTTTGGTTTGAGTTTTGGGGTTTTGTTCCCCCAAAAGAGCCATATATATTCCATCTTACACCCCCAAAAAAACTGCTCCACTAGCATACTGGTTTTAGGATTGCCTCTCTGCACATTTGGATCCAGGAGCCCAGCATGCTGGGATTTATGCAGGTGCTACAGCCTGGTGACTTCCCATCAGCTGCAAGTGAGCACAAAGGATGTGCAACAAAGAACAGGCTACACAAATGAATCAAGGAAAGGTATAGGGCATCTTTCTTTAATTTCACTAGTATTAAGCCATTGTAGAATGGGGATGAGCAGAACGAAAGGCCCATGCTGTATAGAGCAGTAGCATCCCAACAGTGACATGGTCATGGCGTAGCCTCAGATGTCCTAAATACATGAACTTCTTCATTTAAGCTGATCACTGCATTGTATTGTGCAGGGACATCTATTTAGTAATGATGCAAAAGGAATGTTGTACCTCCTGGACTTGCACATGCTGTTTTCTTGGAGCAAAACCATGTCACTATTGATCCACCCACCTTTGTTTAGGTTAGAAGAGCTAAGAGGATTAGAGCACCAGATCAAACAGCTGCAGGTCATATTTAATGCACTTGTAATAACGAGAGTCATTTGCCTCAGAGTTGGAGCCTAATTGCAAGAATAATTCATGCTTCTTTATTCAGACAGTCATCGTGACTAGTGGGAAATCTGCAAGTAAACCAAATCTCATGTTGTCTCAGAAATCTCAGAACTGATGTACAGAAAATGAGGTAGCACAAACCCCAGTCTACTTGTACTTCACTTAAATTGAACACTGAACAGACTAAATACTACCTTTGTCTGGACCCCTTGAGTCAGCAGTGTTAAAATGTTAATGCTTACTATGAGTCCAACCAAAGATTATACACAAGGCTCTGGTTTTCAGAACCAGAATATTGTGGTGCAAACACAGGACTAAATGGAGTTGTGCCTTCTTACAGTGGCTCTGCACTTGGTCCTTGGTAATATCACAGTAGTTTCACAGTTTTCTGAATTCCACAGTTTGTTTTGACATGCCATTTTATGCATTTGATGAAACTTACATAAATTTGTGTAACTCCATCTAAGACTAACAACAGAGATGTTGTTGCTTTGCTAAAACACTTTTTTCCATGCCATCATTTCAATAAAACTTAATATACTACTCAGATTATCCTGTCTGCATACTTCAATATTTCTTTCCTCTCTTCTGCAGCCTACTCTTTCTCTTTGTAGAATACCAGAATTAATTTCCTGTTTAAGTAAAGACCACTCTGTTCTATCCCATTTGATTGATCAGACTCCTATTATTTTCCAGACCTTTACAGACGAGATAGCATTCACAGAACAAATAAAGCCGATGTCCTGGCTTGAGAAACGAGGAAACTTAATTTAGCATGATATAATGAGGTTTGTTTCAAAGATCCAGACATCACTGACAGGCTCCCCTTGACATTAACATTCATTAGGTCAGATCTGAAGGGAAGATTATAAAAAACAACTTAGGAACCAAGACTATACTTCTATTTATTTTGTCAAACATGTCTTGGTGGTTCTGTTACTATTCCTAAATCTAAAACTGGCCCTTACAATGATCTGAGCTATTTCAGTTAAAAAAAAGTCAATAGCCTCCTGATAACATTATTATGGTATGCTGTGGATTAAGTGTGCTATAAAAGGGGAAAAGAGTCTACACCGAAAGCCACATTTCTGATCACATGTTTGGCATCCCAGGTTTTTTTGTCTTATTCCTACAATTTTCTATTGTGGTGAGCTACATTTTGAATCATTATCAAAAATTCCTACAGTCACAACTCAGTAAAGCATCTCCATCTATTCAGAGAATGTAAAGAGAAAGTGCTGCTACTCGTTCATGGCTTAAATCACTATGAAGGATGATTTCTGGTAGCAGAAAACTCCTTAAATTTGCACATGAAAGCATAAAAAAAACAGTGTCAAGAAGCTGAAACTAGACAAATTCATGCTTCAAGCTGTGGATTTTCAAGAATGAGGATAATTAAGTATTGGGACAAATTGCTGAGATGACACCTTCATCATTTGAGGGATTTTTAAAAGATAATTACTTTTCATTCTGAAAGTGTCATCTCACCTGAAACATTTTGTGGTTGATGCAGGAACTAACATCATGTAATTGTAATAGTCTCCTTGTTCTGAAAATATATGAATCACTACATTTTTTGCTTAATCTCCTCAGTGATTTAAAGAGATGCTAACTCTCATAAGATCAATAACAAGACCATATGCCTAGCAACTGTGGCTGTAGCTGAATGGCATGGCAAAATGAAATCTGAGACACATACCTAAGTTGTCTCTAAATCCATTTAGCTCTCACAATGTTGACAAGGGATTTAACTGGGCTAATGCTTTAATGTCCTGTTTTTAATGTTGAGCAAGTTCCCTCAGAGCTGGCATCAGGGCTGTGTAGCGTTGCACCTTGCCAGAAAGCAGGGATAAGCAGAGCAATCTGAGATGTGACAGTGGGGAACACAGCTAAGCTAGGAAGGGAAAAGGGATGGAACTTTTTGCTAAGGCAAATGTTTCACTGACTTGGATACACAGGTAGAGCACAACATTAACCTACTACACAGACTTGAAGCAATTTTGTATGTACTGCACAGACGTGTTCTATGTGGTACATACGTTACATGCATGCATACACGCTTTGTATCCAGCACATGGGTATAATTCCCTTGGAAAAGTGATACCAGAACCTTGTGGTCTTCCTGTCCAGACTACATCACATGAAGAGGCAGAAGAACTATTTCACTTTCTGAAGACTCCCAGAACAGTCCCTGCAGGCACTCCCTTGGCCATACTACTACATCAGACCCTACTAACTGGGACAAACTGTTATAAAACTGAGAAAAGGTCTTCAAGTCCAGCCATAAACAAGGTGTTCCTCAGGTCAGCTCTGGCTCATAAACCTGTCTCCTGTCTCTCCTGTCAAGTCAGGTTTTGGTAGTGCCCTCAGGGACTTCCCTGTGACAGTTCTGCCCATACTCTCTACTTCAACAGCAATCCTGAGTTACTCACCATGTGAGCAGCATGGTGCTCACAGGAGCTTAGTAAGCTGACATTAATAAAACCCAGGAGCATTCATTATACACAGTCATCAATAGGTCAAACCTTGAATTTGTTATCATATCAGTGCTCACGCACAGTACCTGGCTCAAGTACATCCTGCACCTCCTTGCTCACAGTAACAAGCGCAGCATGTCTCCAGACTCTGCTGCAATAACAAACTGCATTTCTGAAGTGTTTTCCTTCAACAGCTCCCTGGCTGACACCTGGGTTTGGAGCTCTTGGGCCACATATTGCCATGCAGTTGGCATCACTTTACAAAAGAGAGAATTGCACTGGAGAGGTTGGGACCTGCCCAGAATGTCCAACAAATCTGTAGCAAAATTGGAACAAACTTTGAAAAATTTGAATTCAAGTCCCAAGCTTTTGCGCCTAGGCAATAAATAACTTGCCTAATTCCAATAAAAATTAACAAGCTTCAATGACTTCAATGATAAATACAGAAAGGATGTGATTTTAAAGAGTTATTATATGATTTTCTAAGGTTAGGTAGGGACACACTGGCACAATTTGGTAGAGAAGCCATCAAAATACCTTAGGGCAGATACAATGATGAAAAGATACAAAGACTCGATTCAGCATCACTTTATATGCCACATGTATATTTAAGTAAGTACTGGCAGCATCGAGCAGATTGCTGTCAGTCCCCTCAGCCTGATTTGATCCCACATGGGAAGTCTGAAGCCAAGAGCATCTGACCGAAGTAATAGGTATTGTGGCATATATAATTAAAAGGCAAGCAGGCCTCCACAGGTGAGGAAGGCTGACAAATGGGAGCTCCTTACACCATCAAATAGTAAATACCAGATTTGCTTAGTACAAGTATTATTCTGGTTTAGCTGGAAAAATAGGCTTGGAACAAGCTAGAGCGGTTTGGACTGGCACTATAAAAAAAAAATAGAGGTGTGAGAAGCTGAGTGAAACTTCTCACTCACCTGTTGCAGCTTGTCTTTACACAGATTGCAAGATATCCAAGGAGAATATCCCACTTTCCCATGTGCTTGTACATACTGTTGCTTAACATAGCTCCCACTTCTTGGAAGTGTCTCTGGGTGCTATCGCAATAGAAATAATAAAGGCTAGTAATAAATTATGGAGAATAAACAGTGATGGACAGTTTAATTGATTTTGCAGCAAAGCAATCACATACTGTGCTTCCATTTGCGTGCAGCAGTAATTCTTCAGACAGATTGCCATCTAGACATTGCAAGATCATTACTACTAAGTGCTTGAGTTTCTAGTAGAAGCAGCAACACTAGTTTCACTTCTGCAATGGGTAAAACGATGGATGTACAGTAAGGCCTACACACCCCTGAAGGTGATGCTGAGGGCTTTCTGTCAAAGGTGTAGAACAGAACAAAGCAGGCAGCTATTTTACACAAGCTTCCTGGCAGGCACCTTTACACCATTGACAGTATCCAGTGAGGAAAAGAGCTGATTTAATTCTAACAGACAATTAAAGGACTTGTTTGGTGCCATGGAGTCGTCAAGCTACATCCTGAGCAATGAATGAATGATGAAAATATTGGTCTTTTCTTCCAGGCAGCAAAATTTAGTTTTGTATATGCTGCTGAGAAACAGAGTAAATATTTCCCATTAGTCTTCCAAGCAGACAGTCTCTAACAGCTATGCATAATCCTGGGTTTAATCCCAGGGTTAAATCCTTTTACTAGAGCAGCTATGAACGGGGATGGTCTCTTTTGGGCCATGTTTACCACAGAAAAGGCAATGAACTGCTAGCAGCATTGATCTGGATTAACTATTTAGGGCTACATTTTCCCTGCCTGGAAGAAAAGAGATATCCTTAAGATGACACAATCAGTGATGCCAACTTTATCATTGATAACACTTATGCAACTATATTTACATGCCTGGGAGCTGCTAGACATAGCTCTGCATCCTCACCTGCTCTGTTCCCTGCAGCTACCAAATAGGAGGATGTGGAGGAAGGGAGCTACACACTTCTCAGGCAAAGAGGCACAGATTCAAGATGTCACATGGAAACAGCTCTTTAGATACAAAAAAAAAAAAATAAAAAAAAATAAAAAAACCAACTAAACCAAAAATATTTTACTCTTAACTGTGGTCAGAGTGGAACAGTATGTCCAAGGAGGTTGTGAAATTTCCATCTCTGAAGCTTTTCATAACACAACCACACAATTCCCTGAGCCACCTGATCTAACTGGATTCTGCTTTCAGCACAGTGCTGGACTACATGACCTTCCACAGGTCCCTGCCCAACGCATTTGCCTGTGAGATTACGACACCAAGACTAGTCTGCATTTTTGTCAGCAGATGGCAATATCAGCTAAATTACATATTTTATTCCAGCAGCACATTGTGCAGTACCCTGCTATGAAAGCAATAAAGCAGCTGGGAAATCAGAGAGGCTGCATGGGAATGTGTCCCACCCCTCTTTTAGCGTGCCTCCTCCCAGCCAGATCCCAAACAAACTGATCCCAAACAGATGCCAAGCACAGCGGCAGAGTGCCACCAGCACTCCCGAAACTGATTGCAACACCAGTCAGGCCACCTGACTTCAACCCACACCTCTGCCAGCAGCCAAAATCCCAGCAAAGCGTTCTTCTACCAGGCAGCCTGATCACCCTAGCATGGGAGTATTTATTTACATCATTTATATTTAACAGAGTAACAGTCATACAATGGTTTGTGCTGAAAGAGACCTTAAAGGTTATGGAGTTCCATCCCCTTGCCACGGGCAGACACCTTCCACTGGACCAGGTTGCTCAAAACCTGGTCCAACCTGGCCTTGAACACTGCCAGGGATGTGGCAGCCACAGCTTCTCTGGGCAACCTGTGCCAGTGTCTCACCACCCTCTCAGTGAGAAATTTCTTCCCATTACCTAATCTAAATCTCCCGTTTCATTTTACAGCCATTCCCCACTATCTTACTACCACCTTCCCTTGTAAAATGCCTCTCTCCAGATTTCCTGTAACCCCCTTTAGGTACCGGAAGCTGCTCTAAGGCCTCCCTGGAGCCTTCTTTTCTCCAGGCTGAACAAGCCCAGCTCTCCCAGCCTGCCTCCATAGCAGATGTGCTCCAGTCCTCTGATCATCTCTTGAGGACACCTCTAGACTCACTAAAACAGGTCCACATCCCTCTTGTGTCAATAGCCCTAGAGCTGGATGCAGTACTGCGGGTGGGATCTCATGAGTAAAGGGAGGAAACCACCTCCCTTGACCTGCTGGTCACACTTATTTATACGATTTAACGCGGCTGCACAGTAATACTACGCGGGATTGTGAGACTAAATCTTGGAAATCGTGGATTAGCAACTTTGAAGCAAAATTAAGACGCTTTTGTTAAAGCCAGGACTTCTACACCGCCTTTGATATTTGCAACCTACGTGGTTCACCACCTCCGAGCCCGCACGAAGCCGCTGACCAGCAGCCATGGCGCCCGGGTGGGGAGGCGCAGTCCCTCCACGCACAGGCCCCTCTTTTCCCGCCGCCGCTGAGGCACGGAAAGGCGTCTCCCGTAGGGCCGTGGCGTGAGGCGCGGCTCCGCCCCGCCGCCGGGGGAGGCGGTGCCCGGAGGTGGGGCGGCGGCGGTGGTTGGCGGCGGCCCCTCCGCCGCTTCTCAAGGGGCTGGTGGCGAGGCTGATAGCACCGCCCGGCCTGGCGAAAGCGGCCTTCCGGACCTGCGCCGGCGCGGCTGCCAGCCTGCCCGCCCTCCTCCGTCACCTGTCTCCGCCTCGCCGTCTCTCGGTGCTGTGGCGGCCGAGAACCCTGCCGGCTCTCCGCACCCCGGCTCTTGTACGCATGGGGAGCCTGCAAGGCAGCCCCCGGCGGGGCGGCCTCGGCCTGCTCGTTCTCTTCTTCCTTTTGCTTCTGTCGCCTGTGCGGGTGAGTCCCTCCTGGGGTGGGAGCCGCAGGGTGCTGGGGTGGGGGGTCGGCGGGCTGGCCCTCCTGGCACGGTGAGGAGGAGGAGGAGAGGAGAGGAGCGGCGAGCCCCTTCCCTCCTCCGTGGGTGTTGTTGCAGGGCTTTGGGGAGCCGCCGTGATTCCAGCCTGAAGCCGAGGGTCTCCCGGGTGGCGGGACTGGCTGGTGTGAGGTCGCTGGGCTGGAACAGTGGGAAGTTACACTGTGGTACCGGGGTGTCCCCTCCTTATCCCCGGCGAGGCTCTCCCTTCACTTTCCCTCACTTCGGCTCGCTACGGGCTGGACGGAGGCGGGGGAGAGCGGGACAACCCGGTGACTCACGGCAGGCCCGCCTGGGGTCACCCGCGGCGAGACAGTGTGCGTGCTTGGGCTTGGCCGCCTTCAACCTGTACCCCGTCCCCTCGTATCGGGCCCAGCAGCAGTGCCCGGGGTGCCGCGGTCCTGCGGTGTGCCCTGGTTATGCAATGCCCCGTGCATGTGAGTAGCCACGCAGTCACATGCTCGTGTAGGGGCTTGCATATGGCCTCAGTGTCTGCTTCGGTTTGCCTAGAGTGTTTCTTATGCTACGAAACAGCTTTCTGGAAGTAATAGCCTGTGTGTATTATGGTCTTGGTATTTACCGATGTGCTAAATGTTTCCTTATAACTAAGGAAGTTGGACTTTCTGATGCTTTAGGGAAAAAATACTGTACCGCCTTCACTTGTGTCTTTGTTATGTTTGTTTATGCTGTAGTCCAAGATAGAAGTAAGGTACCCTGACTTACTCTGGGGAAACAGGGAGTGGTTTTGGAGCCTTAGTGTTTTGTCTAACCAACTTGGGAGCATACTTTCTATGTCAAGTTTTATGCTTAACTGTTTACAAACTCACAAGTTTGTCAACCTGTGTGTGAGCTGAGGTTCCCTTGTTCTCTCATATCCTCTTCAAACAACCTCTGAAGCACTTGAACAGAAAACTAGGAATTTGTTCTTCTGTTACCACTGGAGAAGCTGATTGTTTAGTACTGAGTCATGGTCTCCGAGTGGGTAGGTAATGGACCTCACACCTTACCAACACTTCTTTATGTAAGTTTTTGGGGAGGGAGGTGCCATCTTGTAGCAATGAGGTGTGTTCTAGGTTGGTAAGTTGCATTATGCTGCTGTTTAGGTGACAGAAAAATCCTGCTTGAAACAAGTTCTCCTAAGATTTAGGGGATCCTTGTAGAGGATGTGGCTTTGTGGTCCATAAGAAGTAAACATTGCAAAATTATTTTAACCATGTAGGTTTCAGTTTCTTAATGAATTTGAATCTTTTTACTATTAACTTAGTTATAGCCTAACACTCAAGTCTTGAAACTGTGCTTGCTCTTTTCTGAACATTCTAATGCACTGGATGGTGTCTTCTGCGTGCTTTAAGCAACCTGCTTCAGTTGATCCTTGTATAGTTACTCTAAAACAGAAGCTGTCAGATTGGTAGGTGGAGCAAGGTAGGACACAGGTTTCATATCAGCAGCTGGAATCCCAAGCTGTAGGATATATTCTGTGTTTCTGAAATCCTGTGGGAAGATGTTAATGGCAGGTGCTGCTCTGTCTCAAACTTGCCAAGTGGCTTGCAGTGTAGTGTTACCTGACCTCTGAAATGTCTGTGTGGAGCGGCTTGCTTGGCAGGGATGGGGATGTAACTTTAGGATGAGACAGTGATCTCTTAAGTTAGTTCCTGGAAAATTGGGAGTGACTTCTTCACTTTTCATCCAAGAAGACTGTGAATAAGTCTTCTTTAGAAGAAGAGAGATGACTGAAGGGAATGACTGGTAGAACTGAGTAGTACTTTGCTGGGCAGTAGACAAAACAACCTGTGTTGTGCAGTATTATTACTATTCCCTTGCAGGATTTGAGAGGTATTTTGGTACAGGTGGCCTTAGTTGCAGGCAGCTGCTTGTTAGGGGCCCTGTGCTTTCTGATCATGCAAGTATTGTGTGTATTTTCTTAATAAATCATTGTCAGCCAATGTAAGTTTGCTCCCACAGATACTGAGCTACTCCCAATGTTAGAACTTTCTTTTCCTGCTTGACTTTGACTTTCTTGTGACATCTGAAGTGTGACTGGATAATTCCAGAACTGTGGCTTGCTTTGCTGTACCAGAAGTAGCTAATGATTTTTCTGTCTGAAAAGGAACACTTCCTTACTATGAGCAAAAGAACAAGAGGAGCTTGGCAAACAAAGCTTGTCCCTGAATTGGCTGCCTCTGAACAAGTTACTGAAGGGGACAAAATGAGACTAAGAATTAAACATGTAGAGTTTCCCTTAGTCCGTAGGCCTTCCCCCCACCCCACCCCCCCTTTCTGCCATAGAGGGGGCTGTGAGGTAATGTGCAAATCCTGGGGCAGATCTGCGAGCTTGACCTGGTCACCTGCTTCCATAAACCAGCCTTGCCATTTGTTAAGGGTACTATGATATTGTGTTTCCCTAGAACTCAATTTCTCAAGCTAGTGGGCAGTACCAGCTATTAATTGTGATGTGGACTAGATACTGTGGAAGGGGAGGGGATGACACAGGGAGGGAAACAGGATTGCTTTGCTTGGAGTCTTTCTTTTTACCCTGCAAGATCATAGATCTGCCATTGTAGATGAAGGGGAAACTACTGTATCTGAAGGTGTTGCCTTTTCCATACATTAGTAATCTGAATTTGGAGAGCCAAACAATGTTCACTTGTGATGTGGTGTTTACACGGCTACAAATAGTTGCTGTTTCTGTATAAAACCTATCATTGTTCTTTGCTTAACAGCTACATATTCATTGTTGGTGATGGCTAATGTTGCTGGAAGCATTGAAGATTATCGATTTGTTTCAACATGCAATTGAAGATGCTTAGACTGAAATTAATGTTTTTATGATCTATTGGAACACCAGTTTCATTGCAAATGATAATGCCTGCAAACCAAAAAGCTGTAGTAGAACCTCTGTAGAATGTTAATAGTCATGAAATGCCCATACTTGCTTGTGTGCAAGTTCTTTATTAGGGCTCCTGGAACTCTGACCTGAGGTGAAACTTCTCTTCAAACAAGTAAAGTTGACCAGAAGTAGGGATACACTTTTATGAACTCTGAGAATGTAGTGAAGCATAGTGCTAGTGTACTGCCAGATGGTTTCTAAACTGTGCTGGGGGCAGGAGAGAGCAGCCTTAATCTGAGGTTATGTTGCTATTGTTTTATAAAGTACTTAGTCCCATTTTAAAATACAGAGCACTCAGTAGTGTGGTTAAGGGGAAAAAAAAAACCAAAAAAAAACAGAAAACCCCCAACCAAACAAAATCTGTTGGTATTAGTCCTATGGAGTATTTTGCCTTATTTAGAAAGCAGTAGTCTTCAACACCACATTTCTCTGTTACTTTGGGGGCTAAGGGCTTTCACCCATTTAAGATGATTGTTCACCCAAATTTTAAATGACCTGAAAGTCTCACTCTGCAAGCAATAGCTTTGTTAAACTGTGATTTGTTGACAACCACACTTAGTCATCTCCATCTCTTCCAAGTGATGTAGGAGGGTTCTGAAAGAGTAGGAAGAGCAAAGTGCTTGTCCTATTCTGTAACTTAATCTAGTTTTTACTGGAGAGTTTCTTGGGGAAGAACTTCCAGCTGTGTCTTATCAGTGGTAACAGACTAGTTACTTAGTGACTTGCAGTATCCCTGAATACTGTCAGAACTCTAGCAGGTCAGCCCTCTCCCATATTTTGTGGCTGACTCAGTGATGAGCTATTGACTTGTTAATGTCTGAGGGCTGTACTGGTGATTTGCTGCTTTCTTTGATTTAGTGGGTTTTAGGCTTTAGCTCAACCCCTGCAAACCAAAGATCACCAAAGCTTAGCTATTCAGGGAATAAATTCACATTCTTATTAGTGAGATCTTGCTAGGTCATGGCATAAATATTTTTATCTCGTATTGTTTCTGAAATTGTGTTCTTTGTGTTAATAGTGCAATAGAATATTAAAGTTCTAGGTCTAAGTGTTCTAGTAGTTAAAAGTAACTGATCTGTTAAGCTTTTCTAAAAAAGCTGAAATTAAGTGGTAAACTTTTTTCTTTTTCTCACTGTAGGTCTTATCAATGTGGGACTTAGGAATGTGGTTCCAAATTCTGTATTCAGATTACTAGTGTAAACTAACAGTAGGCCGAGGCTTCTTATCTTTTTGTGTGTTTAGCTGAATATGTTTTGGTGCACGACCAAGTGTCGTGTGAGTAAACTGCTTTGTCCTGAAAGTAGTAGCAAAATACCCAGTGGGTACATTTAGACAAAAACATAGCTTACATTTTATTTTGTATTTTTATATTTGTAATAAAAGAAGTGTTGCCTTGAAATGCAGATAACATTTTAAAACGATAGAGCTACCAATCAGCCTGATGTGGTAACTGATGTGTACCATAGAAGTTTTTCTATGTAGGAAGTGCCCTGATAAGTTTGTTTTTGTAACTGGTAACTGCATTACCACTTTTCCCACACCTTCCCCTCAGGAAGAAGCTAGTCTTTCTGAAGAGAGTAGGTTGATAATTTTGTGGGTTTTAAAATTAGAAAGTGTTAGATGACAAGACCTAATGAAACATAGAAAGCTTCATAAAAGTATGATTACAAACCATTCTAGGCTAAACATGGAAGCCAGCCTGCTATTGAAGAAGTGCCTAATTCTGTTCTTGCAGGCAGTAGTAAGAAGCTCAAAATTCTTTGCTCTTTTGCAAAAATAGCATTGAATCTGCTGCTTCTTGAAAAGATTGTCACTTCTGACATTGGTACATACAGACACCAAACCATCTTTCTTCATTAGCTGATTTGCTGTTGAAAACAGGAGTATACAAGTGTATATATACCAGGAAGCAGAGGTGAAGACAGTGTCTTCTAATTTTGCATCAAAGAAACATTGACTTCTTAATTTGATGTATGAACCCATTTACAATATAGTTTCTCTAACTAGACTCCAATTTCTATAAATTTTGGCTCATACTGGTGTTAATATTTAGTGTTTGCAAGTGCAATTTAAGGATGGCTTCCAACTTGTATATAAGAATATGGTCATACTTAGCAGCTGGTGACAGGTTTAGCTAGAGGAAATTCTAGAGTAGACAAATGAAATAGTGATCTGAATGGGTGATACTTAAACTGGACCTGGCTTCTAGTGAATAATTTTAATTAGACCATGTTCCCTAGGTTAAGGTAAAAGAAAACAGTTCAAACAGGGTTAGGTAAATTGGTGATTGCTATTGTCCCTGATTTAAAGCGTAATATTTACTTGCATACTTTTTGAGGAACTGTCAGTGGTGTTGCACAAAAATGGGTGTTGCAGAGGCATTGTAATTCTGGGTAGCTCTTGGGTTTTATGAATACAGCCTTTCAGGGGCCTCTCTTGTCAGTAAACGACATTATTCATGGTCAAGCTCAGAGCACAGCAGTCTGCCCTTGCAGTGTAAGCATATGGTGTTTCTGCAAATGCTAGTTCAAGGTTGTTCAGGAGATAAAAGTAGGTCAGTTTTGTCACAAACTGTGCCATTAAAACTTCTGATCGGAGCTGGCAGAAGTGCAGTGTTTGTGAAGTCTGCTTTTTGTTTGCAGCCCAGGTGCATAGGGAAATCTTGGAACTGTCTTAAAGAAATTTTTGTAAATAACTTGTTACTGCGTTAAATATTTTTCAGAACATTTTGGCTTAGCATTTCAGAGGTCTCAGTGTCAGTACCACTGAACAAAACATACAAGGCTTCCAGGGTGCCAATTATTCTTTTTCCGTTTCCCTTATGCGGATAAAAAAGGACCAGTTTATCAGTTTTGCTAATCCTTTAACTGGGAGCATCTCTAAAATGAGACTTGAAGTATTCTACATGTCACTTAGATGTTGGATGCTTAGGCTTGAAAGTGGTGATGAAGAGCATCCTTTGAGATTATGACAATATAAGGCATTCCACAGCTAGTGCAGAGCCATGAAGTTCTGTTTTGGAGTTCTCTTTACTTCTACTTCCTCAGTCTGTCACTGTAAGTGACCTGAGTTTGCAAGAAGGATTAGAAGGTACCAGGAGGAATTGAAATACTTCATGTAAGCAGTATGCTTCTCTCCATGTACACTGACTCATGTTCTACAGTGACAGTTTAAGCCACTTGCATAAGCAAATTGTTTTCTACATGAACTTGTCTTTGGAGATGCTTTTGAAGAATTGTAGGTTTTTCTTAATTCTTATACTTGGTCTTAATTATAGACTGTGCACTTCCTGTTACTAGACTGGGTGAGACAGGTGAGGAGCTGAGGTGGAGGTTGGTAGCGGTGTACACATGCCAGAAACACATGCTGTTGTTAGTGAGCATTTTTTTCTTTTTTTGATACAAGCTGATGTTTAAATCAGTAGTAAGTTAATCTGGATTGTAAATGAGTTTTGGAATGTTTGCACATAAACTCTGCAATAAATGAGGAATTTGGCCACTATTCCTTGCAGTTAATCAGTTATGTTGTATTGATTAGGTACTTCCACAATCCTGTGTCTGGTATGGAGAATGCGGAGTTGCTTCTGGAGACAAGAGGTACAACTGTGCTTATGATGGACCGCCAATAGCACTCCCTGAAGATGGCTATGATGTAATGCAGGTGAGATTCTTCTGGACATCTGCTGCTAAAAAATTATTCTCCTATACTTTGGAATTCTGTATTGGATTCTGTTGGACCTACACTATGGTGCTTTTTAGCCTAACCTGATAAGAAAATGAGTAGATTATTTCTGATTTCTCAGGAATAGCTTGTAGCCCAAACAGTTCCTGTTCAGAGATAGGAGAAGTCTCCAGAACATGTGATTACAGGCTTTCACAAACATAACAGGAAATATGGGATTGGTTAGCTTGCCTGCATATTTTCCTCAGCACTATTTTTTTAGGACTCTTCCAAACTACAATACATTCTGCAGTTGCACCCTTCCAGTCTCTAAAGGGCATGACTAAACTATGTTTCCTACGATATGATTGTTCCTGATCTCTTTAAATAAGAATGCAGTAGCTGACACTCATTCAAATGGAGCAAACTTGGATGAAGTTCAGTTTAGCTGAACTTAGCTGTACCTAGTGTGATACCATATTTCCTTATCTGTGCTTTAGCTGTAAAAGTGAACAAAATCACAGTCAAAATAGAGCTTGTGTGTTTGAAACACAGTGTAGGATGATACTGCCAGACTTGCTTTCTGACATGATAGTTCAAAGCTTTGAAGTGTGAAATAGCTATAGAGTTAAACAGGGGGTTGGCTGATGGCAGGAGTGACATAAATATGCATCTGAGCTAACTACTGTTTTGTGTTGCTTCTGAAGACCTAATGTACAGGTCTTGTATGTTATTATAAATTATACATGTATTAAATGCATGTATCTCTTCTATAAACTGGACATGAAGGAACTCTGCCAGTTAACAAATTACTTTTATGGTTTGTGGCTTGCCTTCTGAGACTGTAGAATCTGATACTATTCAGAAGGTATCCTAGAGGATAAGCTGCAGGAATACTTTGAACTCAGATAAACATACTTTGTCGCATTACTAATAGACTTTCAAATACCATTATCATTCTATATATAGACCCTGGTGACTAAAGATCATCTGAAGGAGCTTTCTAAAAGGAAGTGATGAATGAAACTGAATGAAAGAAGTGATTCTTCTCTCTATTCTCCAAAAAATCTTATTGGCTAGACTGATTTTTCATTTATTTTTTTTCCTGTACATTTCCCACAACAGCAGCTACTGTCTTCTAAAATATGCTCAAGTAGAACCCATAATTCTCATGAGTTCTGAAGTCTTAAACATGCTTTTCCTGCTTTCCCCTAATCTCAATACTGTTTTTATTTAAGGAACTTTGTCCAGGTTTATTCTTTGGCAATGTAAGCACTTGCTGTGATGTTCATCAACTTCAGACTTTGAAAAACAACTTGCAGCTGCCTCTGCAGTTTCTCTCCAGGTATGCTAACGAATGGTAAAGCAACTAGAGATTTTTAGCATGAGCATGTCTTAATGTGCTTTCTTAAGTAGAGTGCAGAAAAGGTAGTAACTTTATTCTGAGTCTTATTGGAGCAAGCTCTTGGAGTGGCTTCCTAATCTGTATCAGGAGGCTTTAATTTCATTAAACTACTTGCAGTCTGGATAGAGTTAGTTGGTAGAATAGACATCATCTTAGTTTGCCTCAATCTACTGTACTTATAATTAAACCTTCAGAAGAGGGTGACATAAAGTACTTTTCAGTCTTTCTGTTCTAACAGAAGCCATTCTGCTAGCAGCAGTTAAGTTTTTTCTCCAGATTCTGCTTGTATCTGCTATTTGAGGTGGGAAATTTTTATAATGAATTATGTTGATGGTACTGATAAGTATTACACAGTGTTAAGCACCAGCTAATGTTGTATTGCTGATTAGAAACTTGCAGAATTTAAACACTATATTCTGTCGTTCCTAGCAGAATGTTTACACTTGCTCTGTAGGTTAAATCGGATGTGTTGCATGCTTACCTTTTAATCTGATTGCTGTTCATTGACTTTCCTACTCAGATGTCCATCCTGTTTTTACAACTTGATAAACCTCTTCTGTGAACTGACTTGCAGTCCAAATCAATCTGACTTTTTGAATGTTACAAGTACCATACCCTATTACGATCCAATTTTAAAAGAGAATAAAAGTAGCATTACAGAGCTGCAGTACTTTATTGGAGACAGCTTTGCAAATGGTGAGTAAACAGCATGTTAATTTGTCTTGGCTTATGTAACCAGACTAGTGCTTAAGAAAGCAGGGAAGAACTGGGAGGGGAAACCATCTCTGTAACTATCATTTGAAGCTTGAGACATCAAATTGCTACTGGTAGTCCCCCTTAAAACAGCTGGAATGGTAACTTCTGCCTGGGTAGGAGACATTGTAGTGACACTGTTAATACCTCTGTTTAGAAGACTCAGCTTAGCCTGGACGTCTATACAAATGGTTAAAAGCTAATAACCCTGATGTCTTTAACTTCAGAAAAACAAAGTTGTTGACAAATATTGAATGCCCAAAGCTGATCTGATACTGAAACTATCTGGCAAGTATGATGGTCACGTTTGTACACAGTGCACTGGAATGGTTCTGTAAGAGGCACTCACTCCTCTTGAAATGGACTGCTCTAGTCCTTTAAGTCTTATTTTTTTTTTTTTCTAACAATAAATTTAAAATGCAGCCCAAATTTATAGTGAGCTTCAAACATTAATTCAGTCTTTGTACCCTTTGTACAGTAACCTTTAATCAAGTTGAGACCCTTGAAAGTCATACGTGGCCTAGAGGTTGAAACTACCTGAAATGTTTGTCATAACTTTCCTCGAAAGGAACTTAATAGTAAGACCTGTTGCGTCTCAAATAGTAAAGTAGGTTCTAGCATAAAGCAGATTCAGATGGCCTACGTGGAGGAAGATAGCTGTAACAAAAAATCACAACCTTGAATACTGTAAATAAAACCGAAAGCATTACTTGAAATCAAGCCTATAATTATTGGAAGTACTCGCTCAAATAATAAATAATATATCTTCTGTCTTCATGCATTCTTTCTAGCAATGTATAATGCTTGCAAAGATGTGGAGGCTCCATCAAGTAATGTTAAAGCACTGGGGCTGCTATGTG
This sequence comes from Forpus xanthops, assembly GCA_032466535.1. NCBI lineage: Eukaryota > Metazoa > Chordata > Aves > Psittaciformes > Psittacidae > Forpus > Forpus xanthops. The sequence goes on from JASSUY010004964.1 coordinate 47,560, forward strand.
GGAAGGATGTCAAGGACTGCAATGCAACCAACTGGATTGAGTACATGTTTAGTAAAGACAATGGACAAACTCCTTTCAGCATTATTCCTATCTTTTCAGGTGAGAAACTGATTAGTCCTTTTTTTTTGAAGCTTCTGTCAAAGGCTGATTGCTAGTTATACTGGTTTGTTAAACAGCTGCCCAGCAGTGTGTGTCTGCAGTTGAAGGCTTTCAAAGCAATGTAAGAAACAGATTATCTTTTTTGATATCTGCTTGGAAGTCACTTTACACTTGCTTTGTATGCTGCTTCTTGCTGTATGGATCTCAAACTCATTAAGCAGTAGAGTGAATATAGACAATTGGATAGCTTGCATTCTTTGGGGAAATGAGGGTGGTACCCTAATTCTTCAGGGTGTCTTTGTAAAGAAATTGTTAGACATTTTTCAGTCGGAACAGATGAAGGGGGAGACATCGCTGGGATGATAGCAGTATGTCCTTATTAGTTTTGCAGAATGAAATGTTCTGAAACATGGCCAGTCATTTAGTTAGTAGCAACTGTAAATAATCGATACCTGCTATGGAAATGGTAGTGGCTTCTTCAGCTGTAAGACCAAGAAAAGCTACCCTGCATCGAGGGTAGGGTTTTTTTTTTATAAAGGCATAACTAATTTAACTGAGAAGCTTTTGTTATGAATGTCTGAATTTTCACATGGGAGTGAATTGTCTCTGCAACTTGTGATTTGGCAGATGTTCCTGTCCATGGAATGAATCCTATGAACAATGCTACCAAAGGCTGTAATGAATCTGTGGATGATTCAACAGCACCATGCAGCTGTCAGGACTGTTCCATTGTTTGTGGTCCAAAACCTCAACCCCCTCCATTGCCTGCTCCTTGGCTTTTATTTGGTTTGGATGCTGTATATGTCATCATGTGGATCTCCTACATGGGATTTCTACTCATATTTTTTGCACTAGTTTTTGGAGTCTGGTGTTACAGGTAAAGCATTCAAAATGCTCAGCTCTGACAGTCACTTACCTTTTCCCTGAGAACTTCCTTTGCCCAGGACAGAACGCTTATGCCTCTATTTCTTTACTCAACCAGAAGTCCTGTTCTGTGGCAGATACTTGTATCTACAGGGAGTGTCCTAACATCTAAAACTCACATGGTAGAAAGTAAGTGTGGAAGGTGGTTTAGGTGATGCACAACTTTCATAGCATCCCTAGCAATGAGATCAAATATATAAATCTATAACTTTTGTAAGTAAGAGTGTAGAAGTCTAGGAAAATGCATATATCTGCTTCATTTAACTGACATGTAGTAAAGTCTCAGTTGAACTTTGTTCTTGGATGGTAAGTCTTAAGATATCAGAGCACTGCCTTCCAGGAGCAGTGAACTGCCTTCGTACTCAATGTCAAACTTCTCTGAAAGCTATGGGGTTTTACAATGCTTAAGGTCAGTACATGAATAAACTAATATCTGGGAGCACCTATATGACTAAGTAAAAATTCAATCCCATTCTCTTCCTCCAGTCAACTTGTTCCTTTAGGTTGGAACATTCCTGTAATTGGAATGAGCTGAAAAATTCCAGTGATGGAGGAATCTGTTTGCCACATGCAGTGTTTCCTTAAAAAACTCATTACTTTTGGCTGTTGTTACGTGTGCAAGGAAGTGTTTAAGCTGGTCAGGGGATGTGGTTAAGGGGGAAAGAATCACTAAAAGTTTGACTTGACCCTAATGAGATTATTGTAACTCAATTCAGGATCATTTGCAGCCAGATGCAATTATAACATTATTTTCTTGCAGACTAATACTTGTGAATGCCCTGCTGCACATTACATCTTGAGTATTTCTCCTTAGTGTCCTGAAACAACTAGACAAAAGCTGACCTTCTAGTAATTATAGCATTTTGTAAAGTAAGGGGCAGCAGGCCAGCTTCTGTGCTATCTGATACTTGCTAGTAAAGTTCACAAGTAGCTGTAGCTATAAATGCTTTTTGGGTGTGCTAGCAATTCAGAGCAGCGGAAACTTATTAATATTTCTTAATAGAATTTTCCAGAGGCTTCTACTATTTAATATCTCAGAGTGTTGTGGTACTTTTCAGTTTAACTTTCATATTGTTCAGCTGTGACCAGGAACCTGAAATTGCTGTATAATAAGAATTAAATCTGTGTGGAAAAGGATAGTGGGTACAACAAGGTTATGCTCAGTAGTGTTAGTTTAGTACGCAACATGCAGAGTAAGCTGCATGAAACGAGGATGAAATGTCTGGTTTATAGACCAAAACATTCTGCCATAACTGGAGGTTTAATTAGCTCACTTTGAGAAGGCTGTTGAAATTGGCCTTTGCTCTGGGTATTAGGAATGAGTATAAGCAATATAGGTCTATTGTGAGTGTTCTGCACTATAACTTGCCTGTTTTCAGGACAGGAAGAAAGTAGCTTCCTTTCCTTTTTCCTTCCACAATTTCTTCAGGCTAAGTGACTGTAACTTAATCAGTTTGGCTAATGAAGTAATATATTTCTAACATAAAGATCTCTTGCAAATGTGTTCGCCCTAAATTTTCATCAATTTAAAGATATTCTCTGTATTGGTGATGCTACTGGCCTTCTAAATATGCATAAGGAATCTGTGCTTGATCCAAGATGGAAAAGTTTATTAAGACAGCTGATGTGGCTGTAGGTTGTTCTAAAGGAACATAAAACTGGAGGTTGATGTTCTTGAATGGATGGGTGCAGAGAGAACAGGAGATGCCTGTAAATTCTGGAGGAGTCAAATATCAGGTTTTTTTTTTTACTCGCGCTAGACTGTTCTTACTGTACAAACCCTAAAAGATACCTTTTTGGGGGAGCAGGGTAACATAGGCTTTTGTCTTGCAGGAGACGGCACTTTGTCTCGGAGTACACACCAATTGACAGCAATATAGCCTTTCCTGTGAACTCTCATCGTGACAATGGTATGTCCTGGATAAAAGAAATAGATTTATTAAAACTCACTGTAAATGCATCCCCTTCCTGTGGATGGGTTCTGGAATTGTAGCTTTGTTAGGCCATATAATCCATTCTTGTAAGAGGGATTTATTTCAGATTTTCTGGACAGTATTTTGTTTTTAGGGTAGCACTTAACCCTGTTTTGCTGGATGCTGAAAGCTGTGGGTGCACAGTTTATTAATTTAGCTCTGCTAATAAGAAGTTCTGGAGTGTTTTGAAACTGGGGCGGGAGTGTGGGCAACATGCTGCTAATACAGTCTGATCATGTTCTGACCCATCTGTGTATCCATTCAGAGTATGTCATGAGAGAACTGTAGTTTGTGTAGCAGCTGAGGTAGCTCATTTTAATGCTTATTTATCTCTTAACTGCTTCCTACCATTATTTGCTGTGCCTTCTGCCAAAGGCAATCTTGCATTAGAAGGGGCAGTACAACCTGATTTCTGCCCTCCTTGACTTCAGTCAAGGATTGGTCCCTGGGTCTGACCATCAGTGTAGATAGACATGGCTTCTGGTGTCTACTACAAGCAGAGCTATAACAAAATTTCATCTGTCCTACTGGACTTTAAGAAAATGCTGCTTAACTGACTTCTCAAACGTTTACTCTTTAATTCTTGCTCTTTCAGAGAAAACTACTTGTGGTGAAAGGCTGGGTGAAAGGTTTGAGAATGGCCTAAGGATGACGTTCACATCATGGGGGGCATTTTGTGTCAGAAATCCACGTCCTGTTATCCTCTTCTCTGTGGTCTTCATTGCAATGTGCTGCTCGGGCTTTGTATATATTAAAGCAACTACAAACCCTGTGGATCTCTGGTCAGCCCCAAGCAGCCAAGCTCGCAAGGAAAAGGAGTACTTTGACACACACTTTGGGCCTTTCTTTCGTACTGAACAAATTATTATTCAAGCACCAAACAGCCATCCACACACCTATTCACCTTACCCATCAGGAGCAGATGTATCTTTTGGGCCTCCACTTACCAAAGAGATTCTTCATCAGGTAACTAGAACTTTACAAGAAGAAAGACCTAACCAAACCTAATGGGTGTAATCATATGGAGTTGGCTTCCATCTGTAGTGCTATGTATCCATCAAAACAATTGCTAGATATTGATATTGAAAGTCCTAGTCTTGCTATAAACTTTTTGCTGAAAAATTTTTGTTAGAAGTAGGTATACAAGCTAAGTCCAACTAAGTATTCTTAGTGTGACCATGGGAATAATAGGTCTAGGAATTTACGGCTATTGGTGTGCCACTATATCTGGAAACTTACAGGAAAGCAGCATGTACTTCAGTCCTGTCTTGCAAAGGAAATGCTTTCTTGTGCTGCTGTTAAACTATGGTTTGGTTTTTTTCAAGGTACTGGATTTGCAGGATGCTATTGTCAACATAACTGCTTCTTTTGACAATGAGACTGTAATGCTGAAAGATATTTGCCTGGCTCCTCTTGCACCCTACAACAACAACTGCACTATCCTGAGCATACTCAACTACTTTCAGAACAGTCACTCTGTTCTAGATCACACTATTGGGGACGAGTTCTTTGTCTATGCTGACTACCACACTCACTTCTTATACTGTGTTCGGTAAGCAGAATGGTTGCTACATGGCTTTTTCAAACTGTAGGCCAGCTAGGTCTTTGTCTTGCTGGCTGACAAAACTAGCTAGTTTTCACTGCCCTCTTGAACCTTTTCTTACCTGTTTATAAACTCAATACTATGTGGAACTGCAGATTGGTATAGGTTGCTTGTGTTTCTGTGTCTTAGTACTTAAGCAGGAGCTAAATTTTGATCAGGTTTCTAGTTAAGCTTGGTTTGGTTTACCAAGCCAAGAGCGGGCTTTGTTTTATCTTAAACATATTTCAGTTATTTTGGAGAAATAAGGTTCTATAGAAACTGTCTTCTCTTCAGCTTTCACTTCAGTTCGGTTGGGTAGAAGCTATTCCTCATCTTAGCTACAAGGAAGACACCTTTAAAACTGTATTTAAATTTAAAGCAAACGTAGCACAAGGGCAATGTATCGCTAGCAGTCTTACTTAACTGATGATATATCAGGACAGAAATTATAACACAACAGCTTTCAGCTATCTACTTCTTTTTGTCCTGTGGTGCTGTGTGTCAGTTGTCAAGCAGAAGCTAACACTCGGTGCTGGTGATTTCTTTAGGGCTCCAGCATCACTGAATGATACAAGCTTGCTTCATGATCCCTGCTTAGGAACGTTTGGTGGACCTGTATTTCCGTGGCTGGTGTTGGGAGGATATGATGGTAGGTTGGCAAAAACAGTATTGCAGTTTAACTCTTGACAGTACATAATTGTTTGCAGTGTTTGGCACTAAAGGTGCATTCTCATTTAACACAGATGTTTAAATATACTCCAGAGAAACTGGAGTTTTGTTCAACTTTCAGTAGGCAATGGTATTTAGTTTTCCAGTAGATCCATGCTGAGATTGTAGGCAGACTACTCTGGAAATACAAAATGTAAGCAGTCTGTTGCTGGAACATACTTGTCAACAGGACAAGTATGCAAATGTTCAGTCTGCTTTGGGCCTGCTAAAGGATTTCTGGTTTCTAGAGACTAGATAAAGACATGAAGTATCTCAGGTTGATGTGCTGGAATGTGTATGTATTTTGTCTTTTAAGTTGGATAAAAGTTTTGTGTCACTGCTCTGACAAAGCAATTAAGAATAAATTGAGGTGTTTGCAAAAAGAATCCTCCCATAATTATTCTGAAGCTAGAATTTTGGTCAAGGAGTTTATCCAATTAAACATAGCTTTATAGGTACACCAAACAAATGTACTAAAACGGCCTCTGAAGGTATACACTTCTTGATGAAACTGTAGAGGTTTTGTACTTGCTTTGAATAGTACCTAAGTATACAAGAGGCACAGCATTTAGGAAACCACATCCTGTTTCTTAGATGGAAGGCAATAAACATTAGTTATATAGTAGCTGCTTGTCCAATCATGCAACAATTTAATGTTAGAGTGCCATGAACATAATAAATATTGTACTTTTGAATACAACCTGGAATGCTTATCTGCTGTTGTCATTTCAGTAATGTGTTTGAGAACTTGGTGGTGTTAGATTGTTTTTAACGGAGTTGTTGGGATGGGATTGCTTTGAACAATACTGATTTTAAACTTAACTGTACCAGTCTATTCTGAAATGTGAGCTCCACTTCATAATGCCTGACTTTTTTTTTTTTCCCTACTCTAGATGATAACTATAATAATGCTACAGCTCTTGTTATTACTTTTCCTGTCAATAACTACTACAATGACTCAAGAAAGCTAATGAAAGCCTTGGCATGGGAAAAAGAGTAAGTAGACATTCCTGTATTCTGGAATGCATACATTACTTAGAGCAGCTCCAACTGTAGAAATGTGAAAAACACCTGTGCTGTACTGCTTCTCTGTACAACTACAGAAGTGTTTTGAGAGGCAACAGAACCAGTCAAGGACAAACTGTGCTGATCATAAAACTTCCATTTTTATGTGGCATACTTCACTTGGTTTGAGGAGATGGTCACTAACAAGATTAGATCCTATCTAGTACAGTAGTACTCATTGATAAGTACATTCAGAAAGGATTTGATAAACTTTACTTTGGCTGGAGTCACACAGGTATTCTCTTCAGTCAGCTGGAGTGTTAACTACCAGTGAAGAGGTCCAGATTATCCTGTAATTCTTGAACTCCAATATTTTCAAAGAAACATTTTCCAGATGAGGGTCTAAAGGTTTCTTCCCCTTCACAGTCTTGAAGAGCTGATGTTAGCTTGCACAGGCCAACTGCTCTGGCTCATAGTTCAGATAAAACTACTGTACTAGGAAGTCTAAGTACATGCTAATACAACCAGCATGTGTCACAAGCACCTCCCTTCAGTTGAGGGAACCTAAATAGAACTATTAGCCCTTAAGTACTGTAAGCAATCTGTGTATTTCCAGATCTAAGTTTGAGGAAGGTTGCACTTACACTTTGGAATAGCTTATGCAAGGTGTGTGATTGTCCTCAAACTCTGGAGAGAATATGGGAAGTATTTCAACATACAGTATTTATGGTGCTTGGAGTAGAGTTCTAGAGATGTTTAGCCAGCACCCCTCTTAAAAATGAGGAAGGTCCCTCAAAGTACTGTCTGGCCACAGTGCAGTCTTGTACCACACAGATTATTCAAATTTGCCTTCAATCAACTTGAATTCCTAGTACAAGATATTTTGGTGACTAACTTCTTTTTTTTTTCTTTAGGTTTATTAACTTTTTGAAGAACTACGATAATCCAAACTTAACCATTTCATTTTCTGCTGAACGGAGTATTGAAGATGAAATCTATCGTGAAAGCAACAGTGATATTAGCATTGTGTTGATAAGCTATACTGTAATGTTTGTGTACATCTCTATGGCTTTGGGACGTATCCAGAGCTGCAGAAGACTGCTGGTATGTATGTAGTTCTCATTGCTATAAACACTGAAGCTACACCTTGCTGACTAGCTTTACTTGGCTTTAAGTGACTTAAATATCTTTGCAGAATGCTTATACTCAAGATTGTCTTAAAGCATTGAGTCTGCCTTGGGCAGGAACTAGGGGTAGCATTATCCTTATCATACTTAAAGATACTAGTGTGCTTCTTAGCCTTAAGTAAGTATTTTCATTTTGTGTGCAGGTAACTTCAGCTTTAAGGCTTTTAGTTTCAAGGTTCTTTGTTTTTGTTTTGCCTTTTTTTAATTATTTTTATTTTAATTTCTGGATCTTCACAAGAACCAGAAAATCAGCTTTCTAGTAAGTACACTTAAAGCAAGAACATGGTTTTTACAGTTGCTATAATCTTGTCCTGTGTGATGATGATTTGGCTGACAGTCATTACAACTTTTTTAGGTGGATTCAAAGATATCCCTGGGCATTGCAGGCATCTTGATTGTACTGAGCTCAGTGGCATGTTCTATAGGCATTTTCAGCTACTTTGGAATCCCACTGACACTGATTGTGATAGAAGTAATTCCCTTCTTGGTGCTGGCTATTGGGGTGGACAACATATTCATCATGGTCCAGACACTTCAGGTATTTATTCTCATACACACTAAAGGTAGAAAGCTAACCAGGAGGAGGGGGGTGACCTGCGGGACCTGGGAGTTGTGCAGGTTTGTGGATTGCCTCTGTGCTGTGGTAGTAGTACAACAGAGGTACTGGGGGAAAAAAAGATCTGCTGTCAGTGCAGATTGGACTGGTAATGGAGCACCAAGCACTGTGAGGCTCTTTGTTGCAGTGCCTCTTTCATACCTGCTCTTACAGGGCCTTCTGCTGTTCATGTATGCTATCCATCATCCTTTCCATCCCAGGAAAATAGTATAATCACCATCCCTGAAACTCTTCACAAAACATGCAGATCAGGCTCTCAGAGATATGCTTTAGCAGTGGACTTGGCAGTCCTGGGGTAATGGTTGGACTTGATGATCTTCAAGGTCTTTTCCAATCTGTTTGATTCTATGGTTCTGATATAAACATGCCTGTAGTCTTTTAAAGGCTCTTAACTTGGAGCAGTGTTTTCTGCATTCCAGTGCTCAGTCCAGTCTGAGCAGCTGTCTCACAGGAGTGATCTTGGAGAGACATATGTATGTTTTGCCTCAACAAACACACCTCCTCCCCACTGTAATCTCTACTTTTTCTTACTGTTGACTGATAACAGGATTACTTCTTGTCCATGTACTGGTGATGTACAAAAGAATAATATCTTTAACATCCTTCTCTGGTAGATGTAGAACTTGACTCCTGTTTTGATCACTTGTAACTTCAGTGTATTTTGAGCAGTAATCATGGACTAAACTACATGGTTCAGACCAGAGACTTCTGACACCAAGTCTTAGTGGGTAATCAGCTCTCTAATTTGGCAGGCTGGGTAACCTACTTCAATTCTCAGTGCTGCTAGCAATTGTGTCATTTTGACTGAATTACTGAACTTAAAATACAATAGTAAGTTAAGCTTCAAGTAAGGCAACAAAGGGTGTTCATGCTGCTTTTATTATATTGGAGAATATCTGCCTTTTTTTTTTTAACCTGTGTTAATGCAGTAAAAACAATAAAAGAATTTGTGTGTCTGAAGGTTTTTTAAGCCATATGAAATCACTTTCTAAATTGCATGATTCCTAATTATAATAAATTGTCTTAAAACAGAGAGATGTACGCCTTCAGGGTGAAACTCTGGATAAACAGATTGGCAGAGTCTTGGGAGATGTGGCACCCAGTATGTTTCTCTCATCTTTTTCAGAGACTGTGGCATTCTTTCTTGGTAAGACTTCTTTAACCCTTGAAGATGAGGGCCTTATACCTGCATGTTGCAAATATCAATAAAAAACTAAAATATGAAAACCAAGCATTTGTAGAGGAAGCTGAGCTTAGTTGTTCATTGCTATAATTAAATTTAATTTGAGCTTTGCTGGGGATAGGCATTGTAGTACTTCAAGAGACTAGCACAGTTAAAAACATCTAATTCTGAATGTTGAGCTTTTTACTGATTTGTAGTGACTGACAAGTCTAAATTTGACCTTAGTCTACCTTTACATCTGATCTAACTCCTATGTTGTATTCAGTCATCTTGCTATTGCTTGGAAAAGTGCCCCTACAAGAGATCACATTTGAGGTTCACTCTTACAATATTTTTAGAGGCATATCTTATGTTGTTACTTTCCAAGTATAAATTGGCCTTTTTCATAATGAACTCTTTTACCTGGAGTCTAATTTGCCATTGGCTCATCTTACATTGAGTGGCTTAATACTGAAGTAAGACCTTGCTTACCAGTGCTCTTTAACAACCTTATGCAGTCTGTACATGACTAATAACTTTAGAATTGAGAAATGTCTTGAAGCCAGTCGCTTTGTTGCACAGCCTTAAAGGTGTCAAACAGGTCAAAGACAGCAGTTGTAGCCAGGCTCATCTCAGCCGTTTTCATTACTTAACAAAAAGGGTCTTCGTTCTGCTGTGAGGCTAGCAGTTAATTTACATATGTGTCTAGAAAATGCTCACGCATTTCTAAAAGAAGGGATCATGCTTTAACAAACTGGGTCACTTTCAGGGACACTGTCTACGATGCCAGCGGTTCGCACATTCTCCCTGTTTGCTGGAATGGCTGTGCTCATAGACTTCATTCTTCAAGTTACTTGCTTTGTAAGTCTCCTGGGCTTGGATATTAGGCGTCAAGAGGTGAGTATAAATGCACCTGTAACTGCAGCATAATAGAGATGGCATCTTCTGCAAGCAGTGTACTAAATATGGCATTTAATCCTTTTTTAGAGGAATAGACTGGATATTCTGTGCTGCATCAAGAGCAGTGAAGAAACGGATGGAGTCCAGCATCCTGATAGCATCTTATTTCTGTTCTTCAAAAATCTGTATTCTCCATATCTGCTGAAGGATTGGATGAGACCAATAGTAGTATGTATATTCTGTTTAAAGTAAGCAATCATCTAAACTTGGAACAGAAGTGTTGTGAGCCTTAAGGTCTTAATACTGAAGGAAAAATCTTTGCCCTAACAAAACAAATGAACTTTCTAGTTTTTTTGCTTTTCAGTATTAGGCATGGAATGAGCTTTTATAATTGCAGGAGTATTTCTAGTAATTAGAGGCCTGACCAAAGCCCAGATTTAAGAACTGCATTACTGACAATCAAATCATTTTAGGTGTATGTTAAAAGTCAGCACATGGTTGGCTCCTGCACTGCGTTAATCTTGACTGTCATTGAATCGGTGATTCAAGTTGAGATTACTGTAATTATTTATGAAGTGTTTGGCATACCTTTAACTGCTGCCTTCTAAGTATAAATTTTCTTTTATGGCTCCAAAGGGAGCTCTGAGTGGCAGTAAAACATAGCTACTGTTGTACTAAGCCTGGGTAGCATACTCAAAGCCTCTTTTCGTGCTTCCTATTAACTTAATAAATGACTTCTGCTGCTTGTTGTTTCTGTATAGTTCTTGCTTCCATTAATTTGCTTTTTTGCAGATAGCAGTGTTTGTGGGTGTTTTGTCATTCAGTACAGCAGTTATGCACAATGTAGAGATTGGACTGGATCAGTCTCTCTCAATGCCAGATGTAAGTCTCAAGATTATGTTGCTCTTCAGCAATTTATGACTCAATTGAAACCTTTATCTTGTGCTACCTCAACATCATGTAACCCAAGCATTTCCCTTTTAGGACTCCTATGTAATAGATTACTTCAGCCACATCAGCAAGTACTTGCATGCGGGTCCTCCTGTCTACTTTGTCCTAGAAGAAGGGCACAACTACACTTCTTTGGAAGGGCAGAATATGGTGTGTGGTGGAATGGGATGTAATAATGATTCACTTGTCCAGCAAGTCTTCAATGCTGCAGAAATTGGTAGCTAGTAAGTCTCTTGCTTTTCTCTGCATAGTCACATTGAAGAGATGTAGTTGATCAGTATGTCCTTTAATTTAGTTCAGGCCAGCTTGTACATCTGTCACTATTGTACTTGCTTTATAATGTGGTTTGGGAGGGAGGAAGGCAAGAAGCTGCGGTAATCTCCTAACATGAGAATAAAACCTGTCTGGATCAGTGAGATATACTGATGTACTTGGGTTTAGAAAAAGAGCTTGATCCTTTAAGGAATCTGGGAGTAGGAGGAAGAACTCATGAAAAACCTCTTGGTGTGGTTAAACTCTCCTGGAAAGTTATTTGCATGCACAGCTTCTAAAGTTGGTGGGTGAACTGGTCTAGCCAAGCAAGGCTAAGCAGGAATTGTATCTGAAATTCAGTAGCTAATAACTGAAGAAAGTCTCTTTCTGATTTATTCCACTGTAGCTCAGTGGTTTCACTTCAGCCTAACTGAAGGAGGAGCCTTGCTTGAAAACTGAGACAACAATATCTGGAATGGGATGGGGCACAGAGTGGATAGGGGAATGGAAAGCTGAGCGTTCAAGTGGAAATTGAATTTGGGAAGAAGCTCCTCTTGCTTGATAGCCACGGTCCTGAAAGCAAGACAGGCTGTTGGATAGGGAACTGGAATGGGACTACATGAAGGGTTAAGTAGCTTAGACCAGAATGAGATGTTGTGGTGTAAGTCAGCATTGAAGAGGTCAAGGGATGTGTTCTGGAATGAAACACGGAATTACTGATGATGGATATGTTGCATTATTTTATTAGCACAAGGATAGGTTATGCCCCATCGTCCTGGATTGATGACTACTTTGACTGGGTGAAGCCACAGTCATCCTGTTGCAGAGTCTACAATACTACTGGACAGTTTTGCAATGCTTCAGGTACTGACATCCATCTTGTTGCTAAGGGATTAGTTTTGTTTATAAGTTTCACAGACAAACATTATTATGAGTCAGGTGAATAGCTACTTTTGCTGTGAGCAGGCACTCTTTGAACTGCTGTTTGAGTGAATGTAAACATTCTACTGGAATGCTGCAGGCTGAAGACAGCCTACCTGCACAGCCATTGTAATGACTGTTCAAAAAATAACTTGATCCTTCTGCTGGTTTCAGTAGAGCACACAAGCCTAGTGCTCTGGTTTTGTTCAGCTCTTTCAGTTTGGTACAGTTCTCACTGGGTCCAGTGCAGGTAGTGCACAAGTAACTGAGTTCCCCGATAGGCCTTGACTTAGTAATAAATAAAAATAAAGGACTACAAACTTTGTACAGAATTTCAGGGCTGATGAGTTATTTCATCAGCGAAAGTGCTTTTTAAGCAACTGTATCCTTTAGTATTACAAGTCAGAAGTTACTAGTGTTAGGACAAATAATTGATCCTGTAGTTGACCACCTTTGTGTATTCTTTCAGTCACTGATCCATCCTGCACTCGCTGTCGACCACTGACTCAAGAAGGCAAGCAGAGACCACAGGGCAAAGACTTCATGATGTTTTTGCCAATGTTCCTATCAGACAACCCTAACCCTAAGTGTGGCAAAGGGTAAGAGCCATATTTGGTGTATCTTACCTCAGTGTGTTGAAGTTGCTTGTTGTGGAAGTGTATGTCTGCAAGGCTGGATATTTAATGTCCTTCTGAAAGGCAGACAGACATTGACATCTTGGCTGTGCTGTAATTATCTTCTAAAGCAAAACTGGGAAAACAAATGCCTCATCAATTAAATGGAAAGCTGCTTCTCCTTATACAAAGAGAAACAGTTTCTGTAGTCAGCCTAGCATATCCTGTGCAGTCTTCAAATGTGTTGTGCTCCGAAGCTTCTGTCAGTTTGGGGAAATGGTAAAAACAGGATTTTAAGTTATAAAAGCTAGTAAATTTGAATGGTGGTCACTGACATTGACATCTACAATGTTACTATGTTTATGTAGAGGACATGCTGCATATAGTTCTGCTGTCAACTTTATAAACAACAAATCTGATGTTGGAGCTACTTACTTTATGTCTTACCATACTGTACTGAAAACGTCATCTGATTTTATTGATGCTATGAAGAAAGCTCGAATTATAGCAGATAACATCACTGAAACCATGGGTATCAAAGAGAAGAACTACAGGGTATTTCCATACAGGTATGCTTACATCTTTCTTGCCTTAATGATAAATGCTCAACTTGAGCAACTAGGAAAAGGTACTGGCTAAAAACATCTTAGGGGCTTGAGTCTTGAGTTTTGTTTAACAGAAAGTAATAGAGATTCTGGAATTTATAGTAAAATCGCAAATGTAACTTACATCTGTAGCACTAACTTAAATCAACCTGCCTGACCTTTGCTACAAAGGTAGCTCTAGCTTCAGCTCAGTCTATTCCTAGCTTTGGTAGGATTGAATAGTTCCAATTTGAACAGATCTGTTGATTTAGGTAGTCACAAGCTGTAATGTTAATGTATTGACCTCAAGCTTCAATTATTTAAGCTTAAAGCAAAGGCAGCAGTGTTGCCAAGTATAGCTTATCTAACACTTGTATGATTAACATACTGAAGATTGTCGAAGAGTACCACAATTGAGCTGCAATTGGTGTCTGTACAGCTGATTTCTGTGAGTCAAAGAATCCTATCCAGCCTTGTGGTCTCACTCCGCAGTGAGTCTGTTCAGGCTGTGAAGCAGTTTCTGCAGATACGTCAGTTGATCTCAGGAGCTGCCTTCTGGCAGCTGCTGGAGCTGGGAATCTGGAGTGTGGGAATCGCTCTGACTTCCAGATACAGCCTTTATTTGAAGTGTTAGTGAGGAGCTGTCATGTAACAGCCAGCACTTTCACAGGAGTTGTTCTACTGATGCTAGAAAGCCAGTTTCTGTTGGTGACCCCTGTTAGGAGGGAAGGACTTTATCTGTAGTACAGAAGCTAATCTAATAATTAGCATGTAACAAGGAAGATTGTTAACTACAACTTCTCTTCTTTCCACAGTGTGTTTTATGTCTTCTATGAACAGTACTTGACAATTGTGCATGATGCTGTCTTTAACCTCTGCATCTCCTTGGGATCGATATTTTTGGTGACAACTGTGCTGCTTGGGTTTGAAGTGTGGGCTGCTGTTGTAGTTTCAATAACTATTGCTATGATCATCGTCAACATGTTTGGGGTGATGTGGCTCTGGGACATCAGCTTGAATGCAGTTTCATTAGTAAACCTTGTCATGGTAAGTTAGCAAGACATCTCCCTGCTTCTGTTGCCAAGTCTTAAACAATTCTGTGTCTTACCGCTGAGTATAATGAATATGTATGTATTTTCTACTAAATTTTGACAGGCATTTGAACAGTAGTGGAACTATCTAATATACCTAGATGGTCTGTAGAAAACAGGCTTATTCTAACAACTAGTCTTAGTCCTGATCATATAAAGCCATTGAAGTGTCAGCTGTACTGCAGATGGTGGTGGTCTGGTCTGTTCTGTAGCAAGTTGTATTGCTACTATACAGACATAAGGTGCTGTTGCACAACAGAAGCTGTTCATGCCTAAGGCAAGGATATATAGCTTAGTGTTAAGGCTTCTGCTGTATTTGTCTTTTAAAGAGTAGATGTGTGATGTGCTAGCACCAATATTGTTCCCGCATAAATGGATGAAACCACTCGGGCAGAGAGTACTTTGGTGAAACATTCCAGAACTTGGTAACTAACAGCTGAGTGCTGGTGTTCTGCTTACCTTTCTTTCCAGAGACTTGTGGCAAATCTGAGGTAGTTATGGGAGTAAATGGTTACCCTATGTTACAACTAGGCATATGTTTACGCAAGTCCACCTGCCAGATAGATCTAAGATTTACCAGCAGTTCAGTATTGTTGGCTAATGAGCTGAACTTCTATGGTATCAGATCAGCATGAATACTCATCATTGTTCTAAAGCAGTGCTATTGCAGGTAATACCTGTAAACTGAGTTTAGTGTTCAGGGTTCACTGTACTCGCCATGTTGAAGCCAGCTTTCTTCAGCATTAAGAAACTTTTGTTCTCCAAAATGATCTCATGTGCTGATTACTGTTTAACCAGACTGATTGTCTATTAGTAATAACTGATACTAAAATGCTGTACAGTAATGGCAGCTACCCTAGAAAGCAGGTAATGCTGAGCTTGTAATGTTCCAAGACCCTGGGAACTGATCACAGCTGCTGAAACTTTTCTGGCCTGTCTAGAGTTCTGAGTAGAGACATTCTCATCATTTTAGGTGAGCACTTTGATGTTTTCATACACGTTTCTTTTCACTCCCTAGAGTTGTGGTATTGCTGTGGAATTCTGCAGCCATGTAACAAGAGCGTTCACTGTTAGTACTAAGGGCAGTAGAGTAGAGCGTGCAGAAGAAGCTCTGTCTCACATGGGCAGCTCGGTAAGTATCTACCGTATGGGGGGAAGGGGTAACCAAGTTACAGACTATGCTAGTATCAACTCATAAGGATGGCCTTGTCTTTTCTTGGAATGATTAAAACTCTTCTTAGGCTTCTACTAGTAAGAGGAGTGATAAAGACTCCCATTTTTCAGTCTGTTACTACTACCTCATAGTAGAACTACTATTTCAGCTAAAAGTTTTAACTGAACTAGTAGGTTGGGTTAACCTTGAGCTGTGCATTAGGACTAAGTGCTTCTCCCAGATACTCAGAGGTGACTAGGAAAGGTTCTGAATATGGGATGCAACTGGAGTTTTGGGAATGCAAGCAGGGCTCAGTATTTAAGCAGTACTCTTACATCTCTTAGTCTAAGTGATATGGTTGGGGCTGGAACACTGCTCTGGTAATGCATGCACTGGGCCTTCACTGGAATGTGAGTTATTCCAAGTGGTAGTTTTCATCTGTATCTGCCCAAAGTAAAAAGAAATAAACTAGGCAGCTGTACAGATAATGGGTCTATAACCATACCGAGCCAGTCCTGTGGTGTCAGTTGCTAGTGGGACCAAGAACTGGAACTTTTCTCTTGAGTGAGGTTTTGGATTTGGTTCTGTGGACTAATGGGGAGGGAGGTATGCTGTGTGTAGGAGCCTCAAAAATACATAAAATATTTTAGCAAATGTTAAATGCCTTAAGCAAATGGATTATATAGAGCGCTACTTGGCACTTTCATACCTTTTTTTATTGACAGGTTTTCAGTGGCATCACACTGACCAAATTCGGAGGAATTGTAGTACTGGCTTTTTCCAAATCTCAGATCTTCAAGATATTCTACTTCAAGATGTATCTAGCTATGGTTCTGCTGGGAGCAACACATGGATTAGTATTTCTTCCAGTTCTGCTTAGTTACATAGGTAAGATGTGACAGTTGGTTCCAAAACATGCTTCAAACAGAAACACCTGGCTGCCTCTCTACACTTTTCCTCCCCATGAATTGAAAGGATTGTGAAGATAGAATGTACCTCACTCATCCAAGTAGGCTGGCTTTGGAAAGCAAGGGCTGACTGCTGGCAGTGCAGGCTCGCTGTTTGGGCATGCTGAGGTGAAACAGATGCAGCCTTGCCTTGTACTGTTTTTTTGTGGAGATGGCTGCTAGGCCCATGGGGTCCAGCAGACAGTAGCATGATTTACTTGTATTTCAGCTTGGGGACAGGATGGTAAGGGGAAGCAGCAAACCTGCTGTGGGATGCTGCATGGTCCAAACACTGCCCTCCTGAATTTGGGCATTCATGCATATAGTGTAGTTCTTCAACGTAGACTTTGATTCAGCCTTACTTAAGAGGGTTAAGACTGATGGTGATTCACCTACTGCCCTTGCTGTTGCTGCCAGCTGTTAACAGCTGAACAGAAGTATGTTTCTGAAGCCTCATCCATGTTAAGCTAGACTTAGACTGTTAGCTCACACATGCTTCTTGATCACCTGCAGTGCTGAGACTACAGAATTAACTGTTTTCTCTCTCTCAGGCCCATCAGTAAATAAAGCTAAAACTCGTGCTGCACAAGAGAGGACCAGAGGTACAGAACGGGAGCGACTCCTCTACTTCTAGTTTTTAAACAGTGTTCAGTGGACTACATGAACTGTGGCTTAGGCCCAGCTCTTCTTAAGAACTGAAGCGCAGCAATGTTCTATGACTATCACACTGTAACCACCACTGACTTGACTCCTGCACAGATTCAACTAAAAGATCAGCTGCAGCTTTGGACATAGCTTTAAACTCAGGAAATGCTACGTGTGGCTCATGTAACAGTATTACTAAAACTAGACGTGTTAAAATTACTAAACACTTCCGTTGTCAAGAGGTTGCATCTTTTTCTTCTAGAAACCTAAACCAGCTGTGTTGAGATTTGAATAGCTTATTTTGTCAATGTAATGGAGGTGATGTGTAGGAGAATGGACTGCTAAACCACTGACACTGATTTTTAAATGCAGGTCAATGCAATTTTTGTCTATTTTTAGGGGGAAGCCATCACAAGTTGTAATATTTTTAGTACTACTTGCCAAAATGTCTTGTATATACTTTATTATAAAATAGCAATTTTGTAGTTCAAAAATCTACTTAAATGCAATAAATTAAGTTTATACATTTCAGTGGAAGAGTCTTTCAGAGTGTTGTGGGCTTCATGAGAGCTTGCTCTCCAAAAACTTGTTTGAAGAAGGTGACATGTTCTTCACAGTGCTCACCTAAGGAGGGGAGGGGAGAAAGACATTAACTTGAAAACTTACAAACAAGACTGTAGTTTTATTTACTTCAGTTCATAAGTACTAATTTTTATCTTTAATGCCTTTAAAGGAGTTCAGTTATTTTAAAGCAGTAGAATACTGAGCTACCTCCTGTTCTGCGACAAGGATTCTTGTGGTAAAGCAGCCTTTTGATCTAGTTCCAGTACTTAACCAGCAGATTCATATCCACAATTTCTTTACTGCCAAGATACAAGATCTTGGAGTGGGATTCTGCACCTACAGGCTCTCTGGTGATAACTGTGTTGCTGGTGCAAGCCAGTGTAACTTGGTTTTTCAAGAGGAACTGTAGTACAAACTGAGCCTTGAATTTTTGTCATCTGTGGAAACAACCAACTGAACTCAAAAGTTTCTTGACCCAGTTTCTGGCTTCAGGAGAAAGTGCTAATCAGAGATAATGATAAGCTTAGAAGTGCAAGCAACTGCAGGCCAAACAGGTTAGCTTAATCTGCAAATTCCTGTTTGGCTCAGCCTCTTTACTCCTGGGTGCAGTACATAATGGGATATGACAAGTTAACTTTGGAGCTATGCTTGAAGGCAAGTCTAAAATACAGATAAGAATGCACCAAGAGCTTTATCTTGTAATTTAGACTCGACTGGAAGTGAAACAATTCTTAGTTCTACTTGCACAACTGAGTATCTGACTACTGATTGCTTACCTGGTGTAAAACTTGGGTTTCCTCGTAACCGCTGATTTCTCTGTTCAAAGAATCGGAATATAGTGTAGAAAAGCATATCATCTTCTGCTTGTTTTGCTGCATCGAGGAATTTGCGGGCTGAAATGCTGTCATGGCCTCCAATGCCCCTGATGAATCTCAAAGCAGCCAAAACTTGGTGTTTGGACAACAGAACTTCCACTATTTCATCATTTGCTGTGGAAAGTCTCTGTGAAGTCAATCATAGCTGTAAGACTATGCTTCTAACACGTGATTGAGATGCTAGCTAGTCACTTCAAGCTTGGTCAGGTAAGTTGTTTGATAAGTTAACCCACATGTGACATGGAGTTACGATAGTCTGAAATGCTTACTTTTAACATGTCCAGAGACAGCTGGTGTGCAGGAGGGTAAATGCTTTCCAGGGACAGTAACAGACAAGCCTAGGCCAAAAGCAGAAATAACCTTAAGATTCTGATGACCTCCCATCTCTATCACTAGCTTATTGAAATAATTTGTCTTACATACCAAAGGCTTTGAGTCACTGAGCACATGGTACTGTAGAAACTGATGGAGCATGTAGAACAAGTTGTGTTGAACAAGGGTTTTGATGACCAGCTCGTACAAGTAGTGCTGTGAATGCAGGAAGACCACTATCAGAGGTATGTCTCAGTATCAGTTTATACAGTCTATAAGGTAGCATTCTATAGGACTTGGACCTATGACCAGGATTGGTCAGAAACTCCATGTCATTTCATGAAGTAAGGTGATACACAGGGCATGTATAAGTACTTTACCTGAACTGCAATCTGGAACTGGTTAAGGGAGCGAATGTATTCCATCAGGACTGCTATAGTGAACTTATGAGGTTCTTCCTGAACAAGAAAAAAATGTTTGGTGGAACTTACATAGCTTCCCCTTTTAATGACAGCCCCATAAATATGGGCATCAAAATACCTAATCCTGACAATAAAGCCTTCTGCGTGCTAACACTTTTAACTTACCTTCTTCTCTGTAAATACAGATAAAACATGTGTGTACATGTCAGACTGGTCAATAACAGCTTGAGTGCGAACTGGACGTTTCAGGAGTGGATTACTTCTACTCAGACCTGCTTCTACCACCTGCAAGAAGAAAGCCCTTTTAGAAGAAAACTGCAGTGTTGCACAGTTCTAGTCAATCTTATCTGTACAGAGATCATTCTCCACTGGGAACATAACTACAAACATGTTTTGTTACTGAGCAAGTTGACATCTGTGGTCACATTATACAGAACATATTATGTTTAGTATGGGCTTCTCTATTCAATTCATAACTGCTTTTAAAAGTAATGTAAAGTTAGCTGCTGTAGTATGACTCAAAGCAAAGAGATAAATCAAACTTAGTGGGACACACGCCCTGGACTTTTTAAAAGATTTTCAGTATGTGACTGTACTACAGGAATTAGTGCTTGACCTTGGTGTTTTAACAGAGGCATCAGGGCTGCATGTGTTGGGTAATGGTAGAGTGTGCCAAAAAATCACTGGTTTGGAAACTACTTCAAAAGTTAGGTATTCCAAGCTGATTTTTCAGCTTCTATCCTCTTCTGCTTCCAAACACTGGGGTGTGTTACTTTGTTACTTGTCATTCTGGACATGAGCTGTGCATGGCCTGCCACAAGGATAAGTGATAGTGATAAGTGGAGGTAGTGCACCTTGCATGGTAGACCTCCTCCTGTAAGCCTGGAGCAGCCAGGACCTTAGGATAGACCTGAATTTCCTAAGTTGAAAAGAGCATGCCTTTACCATGATGCAACCTGAAATGCAAATAGCATTGTCCTATCTTTGTAAGCTGCTGTAGCTAACATGGTTTACCATAGTATAGCTTTGCTCAGCTTCCAAGTACTTCTTATATTCATGATTCAGTTTGTCAAAAACAGTTGCAATCACAGACAGTGATCCCCTTTCTGGCTCACTGAGCACTGAAAAGATAAAAAGAAAAAAAGAACTATGAGGACAAATAACCAAGGGCTTTAATGTTGCAATTTTCAAAAGGTAATCTCTGTTCTACGCTTGATTCTAAACTTAAAAAGCACTTTCAGACATATTAGATCTTAACTAACTGGGGATTGGGTTGAATTCTTCCATACTGCTAATTTAAATTAACTAACCTACTGAGGCTAGTCCAGACAAATTACATCTTCCAGGACAAGACTAGCTTCAGAGGTGATCTCATATCCAAGAAGAGCCCAGCTAACTTGTGTCAGGATTTATGAACAAGCAGAACTGTACTTTCAAGATACAGACGACACACTTGAACTTACTTTGAGAGCATACAGATAGGATAACCATTTTGCATTCTTTCCTTTGGAGAAGGAAATCCATTAGTTTTCCTTTATCTAGCAAGAGGTTAACTACAGGTTCAAGTTTCACTTGAAGACTCCAGAGGTAACCTTGATTTGAAGGAATAAAACAAAAAGTTAATTGCTGTTGATAGTATAGCCCAGATATTCACCTTCCCAATCTCCAAATGAGAACACATCTGGATTATAAGTTATTTGCCTTCCCAAGTTTGTTTTAGAGCAGCATTGCCCCTGAAAAGTTGTAGTAAAAATGTGGTTATCTCTGTTACTACTACTGACAGTAGACATCTTACTAGGTACATCTGCTTAGTTGCTCTGTTTTAAGCTGCTTTGTGCACTGCAGGTATAAATGAGACACCCTTTGACACTGAGTACAGCAGAATGAGACAGCGCACTGCTTACCTTCACTTGCACTGATGATAATATCAGGTTGAAAGACAATCCAAGAAGAAGAATCTGAATGTTAAAGTTCTAACATCAATTGTTAACATTTGATTCTATACTGTTGCTACTATTCCCATTACTGTACTGATATAGATCCCATTAATGTACTTCCATTTACTGTCATCTTAACTTGGAAGTCTTGAATCCTATTTTTGGAACTTATCTTCAATTCCATAGTGTACCTATCAGTAATTTAATACATAAATCTCAAATGAGCAAGTATAGTAGTATACTAGATTTCCATAATTATAGTTCTATGAAAGCCTTAGTCTCTTACAAAGCTGGATTTAATGGGTCAATCATACATAGAATAAGGCTTCAGAAAGCTGCTTATAGTTGTTGAGTAATTAAAGGATACAGAGTTTACATGGAACAGGAGACTGACTAGTCACAGAGGCTGGACCTGCAGGGAAAAATAAGATCAGGTGAAGAACGGTAGTTCTCTGGCAGCTCTCTTACACTAACAAAATACAAATTATAACCTTACACTGAAAAGGACGCATAGATTATAACACATCTAGCAGTCCTGCAGTACACAGACAAAAAAAGATACTCCCATTCACGTGTAGCCAGATCATCTACAAAGTCTGATACTGAGAAGGGAAACATTCTTCAAAACAGACAAGTGTCACCATTCACACACAGGTATCCTACCTCTAGTACTACAATTCCACATACATAGATGCCATCTGCTGTATTCATGTAAGAATTGTAAAAAGGAAGACTGGTCTCATCCTAACCTTTGTTTAATACAAACCTCCACCTGCAGATTTGTCAGTCATACTTGCTATAAGTGACTTAAACTCAGCTGCTTAAGATGCAGTCATTCCTCCAGAAGCTCTTTAAAAGCATCTTTCTCTTATATAAAGAGAACTATCTTGCTTTGCTCTGTGCTAGTGGAACTATGCTCAGACTATTTCTAGCTACTTCCAGCTTGAGAGTAATTATCTGCTACACTTCTAGGACAGGAGAACAGAAAAGTAATCAAAGAAGAATCTACATGTTGAAGTCTTAACATTGACTACTTTTCTGTAGTAGGCATAAGCTTGGAACACAGGTTTATGCTCAATTCCTTCTTAACTTCTTTCCTCCCTCACCCTCTCCTAAATATGTATCATAAAAATATTAGTAACCAACATCCTAACAACTGAAGCACTGGTGTGCCAGCTGCTACATTTAGGTAATATTGATAACAGTGTTAGATACTTATTATATAGTAATATGAGTAATACCTGCTACAGGTATTTGATAGGGTTGTATTGATCGAGGCGGAAGTACAAACTGATGAACAGTAGTAGACCCATCAAATTCTCCTTTTAGCTTGATGTCAAATACAACAGAAGTCTGCAATTGAGAAGAAAAAATTAGTATTCACAAGTGTGAATTACTCCCCATTTACGCACATTCAGGCTGATTTTTCTTATTTTCATCTTATGTTCTCCATTACAGAATGGTTTAGGTTGGAAGAGATGTGTTGTGCAGGGACACATGCCATTAGACCACATTGTTCAAAGCAGCATTTCCAGGGATGGGGCATCCACAGCTTCCCTGGAGAACCTGTTCCAGAGCGTCACTGCCCTCACTGTAAAAAATATTTTGCTTGAATCCAATCTAAATTTTCCCTTCAGCTTGAAATCATTCCCCCTTAAACTGTCACTACAGGCCTCAGTATATGTCCTTTTGTCTGTCTTGTACATCCCCTTGCAAGAGATTCATGTTGAATTCCCTGCTTAGTTATGGACACTAGAAACTGAGGAAAATTCTGCATCTTCCTGGGATATCCTCATATATCTACCAGTCTTGTTCAACTCAGGTCACTAACACTTCCACCCAGTATGTACCACATTCATAGCCTGGCACAGTGAAAATTAGCTTTACTGTCAGTGCTAATGAAACATGACTTCCATTACTACCATCTACCTTATTTGTAGATGTAGGGTAAAATATAAACCTGCCCTGTTTTTTCTTTTTCTATGTTTATATAGCCATAGCTTGATCAAAATGCTGGAGAAAAAGCACTCTAGGTTAAATGTGTAGAATTTATTTATTATAGCTGAAACATCAACTAACCATCCTACTGATACATGTTATCTTCTCTTGGGCAGCATTAGGAACAGGGACAAGAAGCCAAAGCCTTTCCACAAGAGCAAAATATCACCCTAGCCTCATCCCTGATCAAGCCTTGTTCCTGAGACTACAGACAAACAAGTTCTACCCACACTACCATATGCATAAGATCACTTGAGTCCATGTAAGTTTTTGAAGATCTAGACCTTCAAACTCAAGAAGCACATGTTTGTGTCATATAACATTCAAATGTTTGCAATATGAGCAGTTCCCAGGTTTCATAATTTAGTATCCAATTTAACTCTACTTCTTCATATGCTGCCTTAAAAGCCTACACAGTACAGCATAAGAGTATCATAGGAGACTAACAGAAGGAAGAAAGAAAGTATAAATCCCAGGAATTACCAACAGCCCTGACTAAATGTTAGCCCAGCATGCTAAAAGGATAACTTTGAATCTCTCCTACCCTCATGGGTTTGGTCCTGCAAATACTCTGGCTTTTCGCAAAGCTAAGCACATGCAAAAGCACTTCTAGAGCTAACAGGCACTGTTATTAAAGTCTGCCTGTGACTTTCAAAAGTTAAGGCACAATAAGGCAGAGGGGTTGGAACTTGATGATCTTAAGGTCTTTTCCAACCCTAACTATTCTATGAACATAATATAAATAAATCAGACCTCAGTATCCTGATGATGGACTACCACCAAATTATCCACAACATTCAGTGCAAACTTCCCAGTTCTGTTCAGCTTTAAAATGTGTGTCTTCTTAGAGGAGCCTTCTCTATGGAAACAAACAGGCATGAGAGCTGGTCAATAAGTGTGTTTAAACTGGAAAACAATATGTCTCTTATATGTGAATCATGAATCACCATTAATGTTCTTTATTCTGTTCTTACCTGGGTAAGTGATAGAGGACTACTTCTGCTCCTGTACTATTGGAAGTCCTTGAGTGGTGCCTCAAATAGAGAACATAAAGCTGTCCATATCTAACAAGACAACAGGATTACAGTATTATTTTCAAATAAGAGCTCTAACCAGTCTACTAGAGCCGTATATTTTATCCTAAAAGATGCGAGATTACCCAAGTCAGGTAATCTGTTAATCAAGACTAAACCAGCATTTGATAAGTCATATGGCACAGCTTACACTCATGCAAGTTGGGCATCTGTGACCAACTCTATCAACACAGCAGTTACAGAAATAAGCATTTTCAAAATTTCTGCACAAATCAAGAACAATTTAATGTAAACCAGCTCTAGGATACTGTTTAGAGGCTTTGTTCATGGCAGTAACTGAAGCACTCTAATGCAGTAGTACTGCTAGAACAAGAAACAAATGCAACCAAGTTAATATTCTTGTCTTCTCTCGGCATTCCCTGAACTGTCACTCTTTTCCAAGGAAGGCTTGATTAGTTAGATACATACATTGTAGCCATAGCAATATCTCTTTCAGAAAGGCTGAGCTTGGATGACTTGGGTGCTGCAGGTAATTCAATTTCAAATTTTGATAGTTTTGACATTGTTCCGCTCTGTTAAGCAGGAAAAAAATAAATAATTATTAAGACATAAACCAGAGGTCTCAAGCAACAGTTAATCAAATGCTGTATCAACAGCACTCCCAGGAGGCCAAGAGTGGCAATAGCCGAAAAGAAGAAAGGCATTTACACAAAGTGCGTGACTCAACACATGCTTGTACTGTTATAATTTCAGCAGCTTTATCATCTTGATTTTATAACGTCAGCTTTGGCTAGAGAAATCTTTCAATTTTAGTAAGTCAAGACAAATGTCTATACAAATCCCATTTACAATTGACCTAGGTTTCTCAAACAGCAGTTCTCTTCCTTCTTTTCTCTCTTCCAGCGAAGTATATGCTCCAAGTCATGAATAACTGCTTACTGGAAAGGGGAAATATCAGTACCTCAAACCAGACACAGTTTCCTTTAGTACCTGCTAAATGTACAATCTGCCTTAGAGCCTATCCCTGCTCCTGCATTATGTTTCCTCTCTCCTCTTTACCAAGAGATTTATATTTAAACAAGTTTTCAAAGCTTCGACTGAAATTCACTTCCCATTCCCATTCAGTTATTCTTGAGTGTGAAGTGAGAATGCTACAGCAGTATCTCTATTTTCAAAGATTATTTCAGCACAGTACCTTTCTCAGGAGACCTTTAAAGATTACCTTCTGAACACAAAACAAGAACTATTTGGCTTCAAGCTGAAACTCAACACAAAATGTTAAGGAGGGGAAAGCAGGACGTAAGCCCTTAAAAAGAAAGCTGTGAGAGGCTAGTAAGTTCTACCAGTCACCTAGGAGAATGCCATTTCAGGATGCAGTACACATGATCAACACAAACCAGGAAGCCATTTGAATAAACGGCTTCTTAATCTCTTTCCTTAGACTACCGCAGAGATCTTACTAATCCTTTGACAGAAGCAAGACAAATGTTGCAATTCTTCACCTTATAATTACTCTGTGATTAACGTAAAACAGATTCTAGTTTTCACTAACCACCTTTTCAAGACAGCAAGAAAAATATTTTCCTAGTAAGCTTAAGCATTGCCCACAGGGAAGAACACCAACAGAAATAAATACTGCAAACAAATCATCTCATGCTTGGGACAGTAACTGTTTCTTATGCACTACTTTTTCACAGTTATTCCCTCGCATTTGGAAGGTTCTAATTATAATCATAAGTGAAAGGTCCTTATTTGTCATTACTGTACTACAGAGTGCCAAAGCTGATATCAAAAGTAAATAATATATACTTAAGTGAAAAAAAATGTCTTGAAATATATTTGTCAAATATTGTGTCACTATTTTTTTTTTTCCTCCATTTTTAAGGTCCAACAGTAGCTGGACAGACCTCTTTCCAAAGAGAACATAAGAAAGAGCAAACTACTTAATTCTACGCCATCACCTTGGAACTGCCTCATAGATTTTTGCTTTGTCCTTTGCTTATAGTCATACAAGAATGTGAACACATGCACCTCTTGTAAGAAGCACAGGAAAAACAACAGAATATTTGAATGAAGAAGCAGTCTAAAAAGCAGCACACAAAATGAAAAGTTTGAAATACATCCTTTTACCTTGAAATAGAATGGCTGCAGGACATTGCCAAGGACAGTGGTTGAAAGGAGAATAACAGAGCTCTCTGGGCAATACATGTACCAGTTGACATTAATACTCTGATTCTTCAGAAGTTTTAAACTCCGTTTCTCTGGTAATACCTGAAAAAACAGGATATTAGCATTGTATTACTGTCAGTATTCCAACAACGTTAAGTGGTACTACAGAATTGCTAGGAATGTTAAGTGAGAAACTGTTAAGTGTAAGGGCATTTACAGTGCTAGAATTAAACCTCAGAAACCTGACAATCACAGCTTAGTCCCCAGTTTACTGTAGCTAAGGAAATGCACATCAAATCCTCCTCAGATCCTAACAAGCTGAAAGGTGCTGTGTTTTCCCCTTATCCAGATCTGGATACAAGTTTTGTCCATAATGGAGAAAACACCTATCTTGACACAATTAGTGAAGTTTTAATAAGAAGTTATTACAGTATCTTTGCTACCTGCACTCCCCAGCTTCTTTAATCTTTTATTTTAAGAATAAAGACAGTATATAAATTAATTCTTTTAATTTTAAGGGCTTAAATAACTTTTTCTTAAAAACACACTTACTTGATTCAGCCCTTTTATTTGCAGGGTTGACATTCACTATCTCTTAGGTGTCAAATATATTTTCCCCCTCGATCAGCAGTAAATACTGCTGCTTTTTCTGTTACTTTCCTTACTGTTAGTTATTAGTAATTATGCGAGACACCATGTCTTAGCTCCAGGACTGGAACTATTGGGAAGTGCACAATTTCAGAGGACATTCATAACATTCCTCATCATGAATGTCAGAAAAGGCTATTTAATCATTAGAATTCTTAAAAAACATATGCAAAGGTAAATACACATAACACAGAGAAACTCAAGACAATGAGATCAACGTACAAGAAAGCTGCCCTTTTGCAGGTGGGTATCAGTATCTAGTCAATTATTTCTTCTTTGATGTATTTTAAGCATGCACACGTCCTCCCTATTAGTGACTTGGCTTGCATTAAGTGGTATTTCACATTAGATTTAAATATACATATATGTATATGTGAATACTACATGCAAGCCAAGAGCATCTACTATTAATCTAGAGTTCCCAAGGCTTAACTAAGTACTCCTTTGTCAGCAGTGCTAAATAACCTGTTGATAATAAATTCCCCCTGCCTCAAAAATGTATTCCTTGCAAAGAAAAACAATCATAGTCTGGCAAACAAAATGGCAGAATTTTATTGTTTTAGTAGTGTGCTTTCTCAATGAGAGAGCCAGAAGAAATCAATTCAAATAAACCATCACAAATTTACATTTTCAATTCTCTAGATATGTCCGACAAGCGTTATTTGTATTACCTGGTAAAATTCAATTCCTTGATCTGTGATGAAGACAATTTCTGTTGAGCTTGTCCAGCAGAATCCTAGAATATTGGCGTTCTTTGTCTTTTAATAAACAGGCAAACAGACACTCTTTCACTTGGAATAATTAACTATTCAGATAAGGTAATATTACTAAATGAAGAACACAAGACCAAAGGCAATTTAGTTACCAAATCACTGCAGTTAATACCTTTGGTCAACTGGAAACCCTGTATGTACTTATGTACTCATCATAATCATCATGTACTTAAGTAAAAACTTCTAAAACAATGATTGAACACAACTACTCTATGACCTGAATTTTTGGCAGCGTGTGAGATTTACAAGTTTATTACACAGTCAAATTTTCTTTTTGCCCTAAATACAATCAGATTCTGCTGGTTCAAACCATACTGCAAATTCAACCAATTTATGCCATGAAAAGCAGGTCCTTTATGTTCACAGAAATTAAGAGCTAAGTGGAAGTATTTGCCATGACTTCACTCAGAACACTACCATAAATGCTTTGCTAGAATGATTTACTCAAACACATGATTCTAAATAATGAATCAGACTGCTTCAGCTTTGAAGTCTGCAGGAATAAAGGGATCTGTGCAAATCAGATATTGAAAAATTCACTTTAGAATACCCCAAAATGTAACTTATCTTAGTTAAAAATTGAAAAGTAGCAAGCAATGTTTCTGGTAAAATAGTAATAAAAAAATATAAAGAGTTGTTTAAAAATACTAAACAGCACACAAACTACTAATAGCTTACGAACACTGATCAGTGAAATTTGGGTAAAGCAGCCACATTAACCTATCTGGCATTAGTATAATTACTCTCTGCTGTTTGTCTATCATCAGCACTTCACCTCTTCTCTTTCCCAAACCCTGATATTTGTTGCCTCAGTATCTGTTGTTGTAGCACTTCCAGTCCCTTCTAAGAAAGAATTACAGTGACTGGACCAGGAAGGTTTTTCCAGTATTGTTAATACCCGTTTACTTTAATTCAGACAGGCAGTAGTGACTACATACTTATTTAATTATAGTGTTTGGGAGGTATCACAGTTAGTTCTCTTGTACAGTAGAGGCCACCAATATAGTAGAGATTCACCTAAGCATATAAGCTTGGCACCTTTAACTTACCTTACATTCCTGCGTATACTCTAGCTGAGGGCTATCTGGAATAAAATTCAAAAAATCCTGCAAAAACACCCATGAAGTGTATTAGCAATGGCAAAGCACAGAGAAGATACATACATAGGTACAAGAGAACAGTTATTCATTTTTCAAATTCTTTTGGATATACTGAAGATAAACATGACTTAATATATTCCACTTCACCCCTGATTTGGAAGTCCTTATAGAAGTTGCCCCCCCCCACCTTTTCTTAAAGGATGACACTAGCAAGACAACAGTGTTGCCCACTCAGCCTCTCAGGATGATAGAGGAATTTTCACTGCAGCTGTTGTTAGCCACAAGACCTCTTGAACATTTGTCTGAGCTTCTACTTGGGTACTGCAACTAGACTTTCAGCTCCAATTCCCCATCTGCATGGCACAGGTTTCTTACCACGCTCTTCAAAGTTCTCTGTACAGCCAGTATCTTGTTCCCCAAGGAAAACTTGATGCACTTCACTTCTCCTTTGTCTTCCATCCTACAGAGTTATGGAAACACTGTATAAAATAGTTTCTTACAGATCTCTGTAATACACCCTCAAAAAGAGAGAGGAAAACAAGTGTAATGCAAATGCTTTTGAATACAACTTATGACCATTGCCTGACAAGTACAAGATTCAAAATTCAGACTGGAAGATAACAGCAGTCCATTCTTCAGAAGTCCTGAATTAGCACCTGAAGTTACCCACAAACGTTCAGCTCTCTTGGCCTATGATGAGAAGCTGAAGAACTGTGGGAGCATTCAAACCCGAGTTCTTAGTTGTGTCCCATTAATTCTGGAGCCCTGTGACACTCACCAACATCCTGCAGTCAGGTGCTTTACTTCCAGAGCTACCACTAACTGATGCAAGTCTATGTGCCTCACCATTAGGAGGCACTGTCTAGAAGAATTTCTGATGTTAGAGGGAGAGTGCAGCTGTTTTCATACCATTAAAAAAACCAGTGTATTCTGACCAAACAAGCATCAGTACAATTGGCATGAATGAGGAATTTCAACTTCCAGTATGTGTTATTAAGTCCAGACAGAAAGCTAGTGAACCAGGAAAACTGTGGAACCTCCTGAAGGTCACTGAATATTTTCAGCTCTCAGGATTTGTGACAAGGGCAGTCAAATAAAAAAGTCAAATAAAAATAGCAACTCTCAGGACAGACCCCATGTAATTCCTGACAGATAGCAGTAAACACCTTGCTTACAAATTGCTTCATCCGTATCTGAACTAACTTGCAAGTAAAAGAATAATTCCTTACATATGGACACAGATCAAAGAGCTACTGCTCTTAAAGGCATACATAAAACAGTCTTCTAAAGGCAAAAGTTTCACTGAAAGTACTGTTGGTCAGATTCTGCAAAATAAAATGCTTTCACAAGAAAGAGAAGACATTAAAAAAGCCAATTTAGGTTAAACAAGAAAAAGGATGCAAGAAACCTAAATGCTGGAAACACCATGCTTGAATCACAGGCATGAAATTCAGAAATTATGGTACTCTACCCATTTAAGTTTATTTCATTTTGTTTTATTTGCATCTTGGATAAGTCACTGCTGTTGTAGGAATCCCAAAATTCTCTCACATTTATAGCATGTCTTACTAAAGCACTGCTGCTTAAAAAAGGAAGCCACGACCTAATAACCACCGGCCTTCTACCCCACCCCACACATACAGAAGACTATAAATACATGAGGGCAGCACATGCCATCTTAACTGCAAGATTATGTTCAAGAACAAAAAATCAAAAGATGACCACAACTAACTTACAAGTTTCACCCCTGAATTACAGTAGATCAGGCCTTAGTACCACACAATTTTAAGATTACAGAATTCCATCCCAAGGCAGCAAAGATGAATGTGTCTTACCTGAAAGAAATAGGGTTTCTATCCTCCAAACCTTTAACAACAACTCCTGTAGCTCCACCGGATCTAACCGCAAAAACCTATGGAAAAGTTGTGAACATATTTGCAGTTTATTCCAATTCATAACCTTAACATGCTGTCTTTTATATAAGCCATACTTTTGTTTTACTAGACACCATTTCTATTCTTACACTGATCTGTCAGTTCACACCAAGATCCAGTAAATAATAATTCCTTTCTCTGGAGCTACAAGTTTACCTAGAATTGATGGGTTTCCAATGGTACTGTAACAGTCTTGCAGGTATATTCTGAACCACTGGGCATGTTAAAACAGGAAAAGTCTGTATAAGCTTTTCTCTTGTTTTTTTCCTAAGTTGGGTACTAGCAAAAGTATCCGAGACATGAGGACACTTTGAAACAGAAAGGAAATCAGCTCCAGGATTGGGATGAGATGCATCTGTAAGACCCAGAAGCTTGATCTTGCCTGAACATGTTATTAGACTGTAAGAGTTTAATGGTAATCTGTGGTTTGGCATGCACCTAAGAAGTTTCAGCCGATTTGCACTAACAACTTAAAGAATTCCCTTAGCATAAGTGCACATACGCATATATAAAACCTGTTACAGCTATACTGCTTATTGAGCCAGAAAAAGATAACATTAAAAAAAAAAAAAAAAATCCATGCTGTTACAAAGTTTAACTATCTTAGAAAGTCAGAGAGCGCCTTATTTGGGCTTACTGTATGTGTACAATCACCAGAAACACTGATCAGGTCTCAGAATAACAGATATGTGGATATATATGTACATAAACACACACACATATTATGATCAGTTATAAGAACAGGCTTCCCAGGAAACATGGTGGAACCACTGTCCCTGGAAGTGTTCAAAAACCACGCCAATGAGGCCCTTACTGACATGGTTTAGTAATGGTCTTGGCAGACCTGGTGTAATGGTTGGACTTGAAGGTCTTTTCCAACCTGGTTGATTCTATACTTCTATATTATTTTGTAATATTAGCCATGCTACTGGTGCAGTATGCTCATATGCCAAGACTAAACTGTAGGCAAGTCTACAGCCTTACTAGAATTGTAAATGCTTAGTGACTTTTAGTATTGATATAGATAGAAAATGAAGGCAACACTCTTAATCTTTGTAAGATGAGAAGACAGCAAGGACAGATCTCTTTGAGGGCCATTCATGTGGGAAACTGGCTTTGAAATGCTGGTTACAAGTGATTTAAAGATACACTGGAAATTAACCAATTTTAGAGTAGCACAAAAAAACATGGAGAATTTAGATTACAGTTGAAAGTAAGTTTCTTTCAAGTGAGTTTTTAACAACCAGTTTCTGTATAGTTACATCACACCTGCACTGAGATAGTATCTCCTGACAGACACATGTATGAGATCTTATTTCAACAGACCCTCAAAATATAAGCAACGCACTATGGTTTATAAAGACAAAGGATACCACCAATAACTCTGAACAGAGAGCAACAGCAGGAAACACATCCCAAAAATGCTCTCCCATCTCCAAATACGTCACTGATGGTGTCCATGCCGCACATGGCAAATCCTAACATTTATACAGGGAAGAAAACCTGAACATGTCAATTTTGTGAATGGTGAGATCACAGAAATGGTTATGGGAATGAAGACCATGGAAGACACCCACATCTATATAAGCTTCATGGCAGACTGTGGATCTTTTAGCTATAATGAGCTTAATACTCAGAAGCCAATAGGAACATTAAAACCAAATTCATTTAAAAGAACCAAAGCCAAGAAACTCAAAGCAAAGTGTCCACTCAGGTCTGAGCCACAAGTGAAGCTACAAATCTTTAGTTTTTATAAGTATACAGAGAAACGAAGCCAACAGTCAAGTGACAAAGTTTGGCAGTTAACGCTGGGACATTCGAAATTGAAAGAAAAAGAGCTGACTGAAAAATCCTAGAAGACCTTACAGAAGCAAAAGTTAAAGCAGGTGAAATTCAACCTAACATACCTATGTTGAAGCACTTTGGAACAATACTGCTCTCTCTACTCAAGATGACAGGTCCTGAACCAGGCCCCCAGCAGCAAGATCACCTTACACCACAGCAGTCCCACAGAATCATAGACGGCTTGGTTTGGAAGGGACCTTAAAACTCACCTGCCAACGGCAGGGACACTTTCCACTAGACCAGGTTGCTCAAAGTCCTGTCCAACCTGGCCTTGAACACTGTTAGGAATGGGGCACACACAGCTTCTCTGGGCAAGCCGTGCCAGCGCCTCACCACCCTCATTATAAGGAACTTCTTCCTTGTATGTAATCTAACCAGAGCCAAGCTCCCCAGCCCAGGGAAAAGGCCAGAACCAACCCCAGGCATGACAGCCTCCACGCTGCTCTGTCAGAGAGGCAGCGGAGCAGCGGTGGGAAAGGCTGAGCCGACAGGCCCGAAGCCGCGGCCCCGCCTGCAGAGCCCCGCGAGGCATGGCGGGGGTGCCCGGGATCCGCCAGCCCGGGGGAGCGAGGCCTCCCACCGCCGCCGTCCCCACCTGCTTGTTGGCCTCATCGAAGAAGACGCAGTTGACGGGGTTGGCCTTCTCGAAGTGCACGGGCCGCGCGCACAGCGCCAGGTAGCAACCTCCCTCCTCGGCCCTCGGCCTCCCGTCTGCTCCTTCCCCTCCTCCTCCTCCCGCCGCCTCTTCCTCGCCCGGCGGCGGCGGCTCGCGGCTCATGGCGGCGGCGGCACGAGTCACCCAGCACCAGCAGCCCCCGGCGAGCCCTCCCGCCTCGGCCGCTTCCTGTTTACACTCCCCTCAGCCCGTGACGCCGGACCTGCCCGCCTTAAAGGCGCCGCTCACCCGGGCACCGGCGGGCCGAGAACCGGGCACTTCCCACAAGGGCCTCGTGGGACGCCACCGGCCCCGCCGGTCTCGTCTCGTCGCGGCGCCTGTTGGCCACCGCCGGCACCGCGCTACTTCGGACTTCTGCCTCGGTGAGTCCCTGCTGCACCACCGGGAGCAGGCGCTATCGATACTGCTTTGGCACATGAAACCGCTACAGGCTGGCTAGCTGTAACATACATCAGAAAGGGGATTTATGTCCTGAAATAGCCCTTGTGTCAGGAACAATATTAATGGAATAGTGGGGATGCTGGTAAAGTGAGCTATTCAGCCTGGAGAAGGCTCAGGGGAGACCTTACAGCAGCCTTCCCATACCGAAAGAGGGCTTACAAGAAATACAGAGAGGGACTCTCCATCACAGATTGTAGCAATAGATTTAAACTGAAGAATGGAAGATTCAGATTTAGATATTAGAAGAAAAGTTCTTCCCTGGCACAGAGACTCTGGCATAAATTGCCCAGAGAAGTTGTGGCTGCCCCATCCCTGGCAGTGATCAAGGCCAGGTTGGATGGGGCCTGGAGAAACCTGGTGTAGTGGAAGGCATCCCTGCCTGTGGCAGGTCTCTTCCCACCCAACCCATTCTGTGATTCTATGAAAACCTTGTTTAATTTAAAGTCTAGGTTGTTTCTCAGCATTTGCATTTCTTGTATTTCAGCTGGACAATAAACCAGCAATGGGGGTTTACCGGTTGATGCTCTGGCTAATGCCTTAGTTCACTAGTTGCAAAACCTACAGTTATAATGTTGAAAACATGTGAGAACATAAGTTGTATTTGATTATTAGTTTAGAAAGGGAAATAAAAACTAAAGGTGAAAACTAAGAAAGCCTGAAAACATCATACCAATTTAGAAGTTTTCAGATTAGACCAGAGTACCACCACAGGAGAAACTAAAGTATATCAGGTATTAATATGGTATAATGTGAACAACTGCTTGCTAACTTGCAACCCAGTTAGTCCAACTAGGCCACCAGACAAGAGAAACTAAAGTCACAATAAGGACTTACCACGAGGTATTTGTTCTGCAGGGCCCTTCTGCATCATTGAACAATTCTATGCTAACTAGAGAGGACGAGTATTTCTGCAGCATTTAAAGTATCTGAAAGTTTATCAATCTTTACAAAACAATAACAATCATAATAAAAATTCTTCTGCATTTTAGGAAAAAGTTAGTTAATCCGAGGCCGAAATTTAAGGAATTCTACTGACCTTTAACCTTCTACTTCCCAACAGGTGAGCAAGCGCTTTCTGCAATTGCAATAGGAATATTAAGATTGAAATTGAGGTACACAGGGTGAAGGGGAAGGTGTGCCTCGGTTTGAAGTGACAGCTCAAAAAACACCTTCCCCTCACTTCTGTCCTCTCTCTTCTCACTTGATGCAAAAATCCTTAACAAGCATCTTTCATAGACAAATATGTTGTAAGGTACAAGCAACTGCTTTATATTTCTCTAAGAAATTAAAGTTGTAATAAGCCTAGAATAGGACTATCCTTTTCATTTTAAAAGCCACCTCTGAAAGAGAAGAATTTATTATATTTGGCAGTAGCAGCTTTTAGTCTCCCAGAAGGGCTTTGATAACTGTAACATCTTCCTCTCTGGTACCTACTCTGTTCTTTCCCCAATACCTTTACTTTGGGCAACTGTTTCACTGACCAATCTGGAATGGACTTAAGTCTCCAAAAGACCCAAGTTCCTTTCTTTCAAAAGTGAGGGGCAAGTGCAAGACAACTGTCTCATCTAGAAAGGGGAAGAGTGCCCAAGTCCTGGGATGAAACTGGCATAAAGATCAAGGCTGTTTACTGTTTATGTAGTAGTTGTTAGAATGCATTAGTGCAGTCCTACCCTAACACACTGAGGAATCCTTGAAGGCCTGTACCATGCCAAGAACCATGCAAGAATACCACCACAAAATGTTAAGTTTTTACTTCACCATCAGTTTTCCAACAAAAAAGAAAAAAAAATAAAAATCATTTTCACAGCACACTGTGAGAATGCCACTGTAGCCACACTATATTCTGCTCTTGATAAAGAGCAGCAGCAGAAACAGTCATCAGTTAAAAAGAAGCTGATCAGAATTTCTTAGTTTCAAACCATCCCACTACATCAGTTCATCTTTAAGTGCACTGGAGAGAAACACTGCTAGGTTTTTAGAACCTGCTAAAATAAAAGGACCGACATTAAGAATAAAAGCATGAAAAAGACAAAAATGAGTATTTCTTACATACTTGTAAGCAAAAAAGCTTAGTTTAAAAATAATAATGATCAACATTTATTTTTCATAGTCTGTGATTGTCTTTGTGGTAAGAATGATTGATGATCTACCCAGAATTTCACTTTAGAGACAGGAATATTATCAAGGATTACTTGGAACCATCTGTATATCAAGAATGAAGCTAACTGATGTCACTCAGCTATGCAACTTGGATGCAGCTCTCAGCATTTCATCACCAAGGAAGTCCTCTGCTGGTTGAAATCAGAACTGTTTCTCTTGCAACTGCTAGCTGTATTTACAGGTAAGATCAGAGCCACATTCCATGTACTTCAAATTAAAAGGTCCAGACTCTTGCATTTATAAAGAAAGTGGTTTGTTAAATTAACATTTTCATATAACTGCAGTGCATAATTTTCATTTTGCCTTTGATGGAGAAGAATGAAAGATTCACCCACATTGTGTCCACACACAATTTTTAGTTTTACAAGTAGCAATAGGAAGAAAAGAGGGACTGTCCTAGTGTGCCTTCCCACTAAGTATTTTAGACTATCTAGGTGATTTAAAAATTTTTTTTTGTTTGTTTTTTAAATAAGAATATATAAGCTCTCAATCATGCAAAATATGACCGCCTTGGCTACATTCATCTAATGAAACTGGGCAGTTGGTGAAGTTGTCAGACCGTCTGAAGAGGTAGTGACAGTCCATTCTCACAGTGCCAGCCTGACATGTGGGCTATGTTAAGAAATAAAACCACTGAGGCATCACCATATGCTTGCTGTGTTTTCCATTTTGGCATTCACAGTCAACCACACTCTCTCTTGATGCGGGTAGCTGGCATTTACCACTGCACCAACACAGAAGCAGTAAACTTGTGTTTTGTTACAGTAGCAGCTATACAGTCAGTGCTATTCATCATATATAGGTGGGTCTCCACTGCTTGAAAACCTTGACAGTTTCTTTCCATGATTTTGCACATGATCTTCATTCCTCTTTTCCAAGGCTTCAATCTAGATAGACAAAAATAAATCCATGCTGAAATCATAAAACCATGCTGGCACCAGAGAGGTTCTAAACTGTGTCAAGATGTTGCTTGAGGTGACTGATCAGGTATAGACAGTACTGCTATTTCAGAAACTTGGTCACACGTAGGGAGCGCAACATACTCTGTAAGTACAGCTGGAAACATCTGTTTTCAACAAGTTCCTAAAACCATTAGCACTCCTTTATAGCTGATCATGCTATGTAACTGAAATCAGAATCATAGAATGGTTTGGGTTGGAAGGGACCTTAAAGATCATCTCACTCCAACCCCTGCCATGGGCAACCACTAGACAGTTTGCTCAAAGCCACATCCAGCCTGGCCTTGAACACTGCCGGAGACAGAGTTGCAGGGAGGACTGAATGATTCTTAAGACTTCAGCTGTATTCCCCAGAGTTTTTCCAGCTCTGAACACCTCTACTGTTAACTCAGCCGATCTATCAGCACTAGAGAAATTTCAAGTAATACCAAGGTTACAAATCCACTGTAATAATTTTCATTGGAGAAATTTCAAGTAATACCAAGGTTACAAATCCACTGTAATAATTTTCATTGGTGAAAGCTGAAGGAAGTTATACTCAGTGCTTTGTACAGTCAAAGTAACACAGTACAGTAGCTTATTTTGATCTTGTTATGTTTGGATTGCTTCCTCTTATACTCCAGGGGAGATAATTTTAGTTACTCACAGCTAAAGCCAAAGTCTGAAGTTTAAGGCTTGGCTGCTCAAATTCACCTTTATGTAAACAGCAGTGTAAGTCCTTCCCATAAAACTTACATGTACAAAAGATGACACAAAGCAACAACAAAAAAAAAAACCACCGCACCCCAGTGCTCATGACACAGTCAGTGAGGGAACTGTTTTTTTTCTAATAACATAAGGACTGTGGAACAGTGGCACTGTGTTCCCTTTATCTTTTCCTCACTTTGAGGACCTACACCAGGAGTTAAACTAGTTCCAGATTCCCACCTACTACATGCTGGAACCTACATGGTCATTAGAAACCGAGTAGAACTGCCATGTTGCCCTTACTTTAATTAATAAATATAGAATGTTTGATCACTTCAATTTTAAATGTCTGATACTGAGAAACTTGCCTTGATGAGTTACAGCCTAAATCTGGAAGTTAAAAGCCAAATGTGACCAAGGATTCCTAGTCCATATTTATGTTAGCATGATTCTGGGCTTGAAAATTGAAAACGCTAGCCTAAAATTTGAATTCAAGTCAGTTAAAATCTAAACCATGAAAACTGAGCAGTAGAATTATTATTTTAACCCAGCTTTCCTTTCTCTGCACAGCCTTCAACAGATGTAAGGGAAGACACTGAAGCTAGCTTTTAAACTAAAACAGGTCACTAAATTTTTCTTAACACTGAAAGCAACAGTTGTATGCAACATGTTCTCGTACTTGAGAACAGGGGAAACAGGAAAAGGTAGAGAAGGCCTGTCAATTTGATCTGCTGACAACATTTGAGCTAGGTTGAAAGAAACTTTGAAAAGGAGATGTGACTGATTGCTGAAATTATACTCACACACACTAATCGTACAAACTACATGTGTAAAGTTAAGGTATTAGAACGGCTGCTATGAGCTAACCAAACTGAAATGTTAAGACACAGAAAGCTATACCTCTTCTTGGAAGTCTACTTCGTTGTCAGCTGCAATATTTAAACCTGAGACGGCATTGAAGAGTTCACGCTCATTAAGTGCTTCTGCCACACCTCCTTTCTGGAAGAACTAGGCAATATAAAAAGACACATTAAAACACTTTAGTACACTAAACAAAACATTCATTTCCTTCCTGACATCACAATTACACTGTTTAGTCAAAATGACACTTTTGCTTCTGTTGAACTAAAGACAGAAATAACTGAAAGTTTTAAGTTCTAGCGATACCATTTCATTCTTGCACACTTTGCTTCTCCTTTTGGAGAAGAGAACGATCAGTACACAAAATACACGAGTAATCATATATATACACGTTTGACACTGTCTGACAGTGTTACACACTATTCGATATACATCTGTGTTAGACACTGTCCCGCATGACATCCTTGTCTCTAAATTGGAGAGACATCAATTTGATAGGTGGACCACTCAGTGGATAAAGAACTGGCTGGA